>JAQZBX010113246.1:0-10122 GCA_029593785.1 Cabassous unicinctus | reverse complement strand
GGACTAGAGGATTTTTTATATCTTAGGATATATTCCCAGTAGGTTTTCAGTCTCCTTTTCTAAGACTTTCAACTTTTTACTTAATAATCTCTAACCTTGCTTTACAAGATACCTCCCTTATACAGTAGAAATTTCTTAGCTCAGAAAAAAATCAAGAGGAAGTTGGACTTTGATCCATTTTATTACTTTTGGAAATTGTCTTCTGAACCAAGAGAATATGGTTTCCATAGGAAGTGTTGAGACCAGATCAATTCTGATGTTTAGCTATTGCCAAATCACCCCAAGACAATTCCACAGCACAATCTGGATGAAGGTCTCATTGAGAATAACAAGGCTTTAAAAGCAACCCAGGATCCCTCAGTAAAATTTTGGCTTAAAAAGACTGCTCAATTTCTCTCTATGCAATATTAGCATTGTCAAATCCTTAGGATTCTAATCCACAGAGACTATAGTAAATATAGAAAGCAAAGAGACTTTTAAAAAGCAAAGGGCCAAGGAGTTTCAAATAATATGAATAACCCTTTTTGTGAACTTTCTACAGAAACAAAATATGCACATATGTATGTATGTATTCACGTATGTATATATGCATGCATTAGATGCATATGTGTGTTTGTGTATAATCTGTAATCATGCAGTACCACAGAGCTGCAGCTAGCTCTCCTCCAATATTTTACTCAGTCATTGCTCATTTTCAGTGATTATGAGAGAATTTACCTCAGCTATTGATCATTTTCAATGACTCTGAGAGAGACCACAGTTACATTATATATGCTACAAAACAGCCTTAATTTTTAAATTTATCTAATGAATAATATTTTAATGTTAGCTATTTAATCTCACTTTTTTTGCCAATAGCAAATAAAAGAGCCTTGTGTACAAATAACATAACTGTGCATTTGTAACCTATTATCAAGAAACTATCTGTAGACATTGGCCAATTTAATGCAATTATGAATTCCAAAAATATAATTGGATCATGCTTGAAAACTTATCTGTTAATCTGGGCATGATTAATTTATGATTAGGGTGTTGACTGGGCCATGCCCAGTTGAGCCCCACCCCTTGGTGGGTGGGGAATCAAATATAAAAGGCATTGCAAGAACAGAGTTGAAGCAGTTTTTGAGAAGCAGTTTTGATGTTGGAGAAAAGGCCCCAGAAGAAGAGAAGTGAGCCGCTCGCCTGATAGTCTACAGCTGACCTTGTGGAGGAACCAGAAGAGCTAAGCCCGGAGAGAAATGCAGCCCCGGGAAGAGAGGAACCCAAGAAGCCTGAACCCTCCTGGCAAACATCAGCAGCTGTCTTCCTCCAACACGTGGCACTGAACTTTGGTGAGAAGAAACATACGCTTTATGGCCTGGTATCTGTGGACTTCTACCCCAAATAAATACCCTTTATAAAGACCAACCCATTTTTGGTATTTCGCATTAGCACCCCTTTGGCTGACTAATACACTATCTTTAGTCAAAAAGTAAATTTTTGTTTTCCTTTCCCTTTTCTGCACCTAAGAAGTTCCTGTTTTCCTCTACTTTTTGTCTGAGCCTGGCAAAATTAAGGAATTTACAAACAGAATGGTAACAAATAATATAATCATTGAATTACTAACTGTGAAATGGTACTAGATATGAATATCTGAAGCTTATTTCTTTGATTCTAAATGCTAAATATTCTTTTTATAACTGTGTAATCTTTAACTCATAACTAAACCCTGCTTGTTTTCCCTTATTTTACCATGCATCGATTTTGTCATGCCTTAACAGCCCTTTGATGCCCTGCTTTGTTTAGCTTAGTCATGTTAGGTGATTTTCAATTTTATATATTCAATTTCATATATTGCCCCAACCAAACTCTGATTAGTTTAGCATTATCTAAACATGTAAATAGTGGATTGAACTATTTACAACTTTATGTATTTCCTAGCTCGACATTGTCATTTCATAATGTGTGTTAATTATCTCTTATGAATGTGTAGGATTTATTTCACAAAAGAAATCCATGCATGTGAAATCCTACAATTTATTTTCAGGTCTACTACACATGGTTGAGTATCTGTATCCTGCAAAAAACCCTTAGAAAAGGATATGAGGCAGGCTTAAATCAACATTTACTCCACAGGTCAGTGGCTGCATCTGAAATGGAATATTGGGGAGGACTTTATGAAACCACTTTTTTTAGTAGGGTTTGCACACACAAAGGAAGCATTTTTTCTTATTCCCACCAAAGCATCTTATGCACTAGTCATAGCCCTTCCTTAACGCACACAAGGTTTTTATTTGACCTTCTTTAAAACATTTTTTAACAGGAGATAAACATTCATTACATTATAGATCTACCAATAATTACTGTTCATGGACTACGTAAAATTTTCTTCTTCTTTTGTTCATGCATATTCTTCTTCCTATATTATTCAATGACTCCATATCTATTCTCTTTTCAACATCCATTTTTATACTTCTTCTGGTTACATATCTCATTACTCGTCACCTATTTTAGGTCCCTATAACAGTCATTGCATACACGTTTTTTACCATTTGGCACATAACTTTTATTTAACACATTTATGCCTCTCTCTTTTACAGTTAACTTTGAATTTGTGAGTCAATAAATTGTTTTATTCAGTTTTGAAATATCAGCATTTAGAATAGTATCACATGGTATTTGGTTAAAATATTTGCTAATAAAATGAGTAACTGAATGAGTGAATTCATGAATGAATAAAATAAATATGCAATTGAAAAATTAGATCTTCTCTAATACTGATATCTTTTTAGAAAACCAAAACTACAGTTAACTTAAAGGTCTTTTTGGAAGAGCATTTTAAATGACTAATCTGAAAATTAGGTTAGAAAGCTGAGTTACATATTGTTTCAAGGTTTCATCCATGGAGAAATTCTGGAATTTAATGGTTGAAGAGATATTAACTAAGATATAATATGATGGATTAAGAAATAACTTACATGGAAACTAATGATTGGTCCTTTGGGCAAGATTTGAGAAGGGGTGTTGCATGTGGTAACAAATTTTAGAGGATTTTGATTTTTATACTTTCTATTGAGTCAGAGTAGAATAGCGGTTCTCTTTTGGTTTTACCTCAATTCCTTCCTTCCTCATGTCAACAAGAGACATTGATAGTTTTCAGAAATCATATTAAGAAGATGTGGATTATGATATATACCCCAAATTGGGTTTGTTTGCTAATAGAAGAAAGCTTACCCCCTTATAGTTTCCCAAGGGTTTCATTTTCTTTTCAGTGTGGCTTAGTATAGTCCTCACCAATGTGAATTTCTATAACATCTGCAATCCACACTCAGTCATTCCATATCTGATTTCTATTGCTTCTAATATAAGATTCACACAATTGAACATTTGTGAAGGGCTGCCCTACACTAGCTATTTCATGTGTATTATGTTGCCTGTGCAAATAAATTTTACATAATTTAAAGGCTGGAATCAGACTATATATCCTTCACACCATCCACAACATCCAAGACAAGACTAAATACAAAATACAAATACATGATCAATGTCATAATGATTTACAAATTCTTTTTTAAATAAGTTATATGTTTACCACACAATTTTAAAACAGGAAAACTCTACAAATAGTTAATTACAAAAAAAAAGCAAAAATACAATACAATTTTGAGAAAAATCACTCATAACTTCAACATTTTAATGAAACTAGCTCCAAATAATGATGATTTTATTTTCTTCATAGGGATGCCTTTAAAAAAAGTGCTACAAACTGTGTGACTTAAAACATCAGAAATATATTGTGTCACTGATCTGCAGGCTAAAAGTCTGAAATAAAGATTCCAGCAGGGCAATGTTTCCTCTGAAACCCATATGATAAGAATCATGTCTTTTCCTAACTTCTGGTGATTTCCTGACAAAGCTTGGCATTCCTTGACTTACAGCACTTCAATCTCTACTTCAGTCATCATGTGGCATTCTCCTCTGGGTTTATTTTGTCTCCTTTTTCTTACTTATAAAGACACCAGTCATATTAGATTAGGAACCTCCCTAATCCAGTTTAGCCTCACTTTAAATAATCACATCTTCAAAGATATTACTTACAAATAGGGTCAAATTCAAATGACTGGAGGTTACTATTTCACATATTTCATCAGAGGTTTCCAAATAATATTCCAAAGTCTTGATAACTCATCAGATGTTTACAATATTATATCAATGCCCCCCGTTTCACCAGAAGTTTCCAAAAGTTATATCAGAAATTCCCATATATTCTAATAGTGTCTCCATTAATCAATATAAGTATTTTGATACTAAACTGGTGTCCCAATATTACATCAGTACCTCATTTCCTCAATAAAAGGGTTTAAGTATAATACCTTTACCCTATTCCACTTTAAATGTTCCCTAATATTATGTAAGTGCCTCTATTACTCACTCAAAAACTCAAAATATTTTATATATATATATATATATCATTGACTCCATTCCTCATCAGAAGTTTCCCATTATTATGTATCAGTTATCTCATTTCTTATCAGAGGTTTCTTAAGATTACATGAATGGGTCTCTTTCCACATAGAAATATTATATGAATGACCAATTCCTAATTGAAAGTATCCAAATATTTTATCAGTATTCTATTTCTCCTTAGAATGCCCTCCCCATTTATGCCAATATTGCCATTTATCAATAGAACATTCCTAATATTTTATGATAATCCTATGAGCATTTCCTAATAACAAAGATATTGTTTAAGGAACCATCTTGAATATCATTAGCAAGTTAAAGAAATTTTACATTGATACAAAATTTGCAGACCATATTACAATTTTTCATATGTCTGAATAATGTGCTTATGAGCCTTTTTCCCTCCATTATTAGATCCTGGGCAGGATCATGTATATCATATAATTGTCATTTTCTCTTTAGTTGATGTTTTTTTTTTTTCTTAAATTTTGGAAACATAGACCATATAAACTTTCCATACCAACCACTCCCAAGCACACCATTCAGTAGATTAATTACATTCACAGTATTGTGCTTACTTCATCACCAGACATCATGAGATCTTCCCTATCACCCTAGAAAGAAATCCTGCAACCATTAAGCATTAACTCCTCGTTTCTCCTCACATCCACACCTCACAAGATGTACTCCATTTTCTGTCTCTGTGACTTTGCATATTCTAGATACTTCATATAAGTGGAATAAAAAAAAATTGATGCTTTTCTGTCTCATATTTTACTTGCAATGATGTATTCATGGATCATACATGAAGTGTCATACATCAAAATTTCTTTTTTTTTTTTAAAGCTAAGTAATGTTCCATAGTATGGGTATACTATATTTGTTTTTTCACTCATCTGTTGATGGACATTTGGTTTGCTTCCACTTTTTAGCGATTATGAATAATGCTTCTGTAAACATTGTGTACAAATATCCATCTGAGTCCATGCATTCAATTTTTTTTGTTATGTACTAATATGTGTTATTAGTGATTCATGTGGTAGTTCCATGTTTAACTATTTGAGGAAACAATAAATGCTTTCCATACATGTTACATGATTTTACATCCCCACCAAGAATTTTGGAAGGTTTTGATTTCTCCACCACTAGTTGTTTTCTCTCATTTTCAAAATAATAGCTATTCTATTGGGTGTGAAGTGGTATCTCATTGTAGTTTAAATTTAGATTTTCCTGATGTCTAATGTTATTATTTCATGTGCTTATTGGTCTTTTTTAAAATTCTTTGGAGATATATCTATTCAAGTCCTTTGCCAATTCATTTTTAATTCACTTGTTTGTCTTTTTTTGTGGATTTGTAGGAGTTCTTTATATATTATAGATATCTAACATTTATCAGATATATGGTTGCCAAATACTTCCTCCGATTCTTCTGTCTTTTCACTTTTATGATAACGTACTTAAATGTGCAAAAGTTTTTTTTCCCCTTAAATTTTAATTAAGTCCAATTTCTCTATTCATTTCCTTTTTGCTCCTGCTTGGGTATAAAATCTAAGAATCTGTTTTCTAATATAATGTCCTGAATTTATTTTCACATATTTTCTTCTAAGAGTTTAAGAGTTTTAACACTATTTTAGTCCTTTGGTATATTTTGAGTGATTTTTCATTAATGTTGTAAGAGACTGTTCTTTCCTCATTGACAGTCATTTCTGCATTTGTGCCAGTGGACCCATTTTATATATATGCCAGGAGGCTTTGGGTCCTTAGTTATGCTTAGTGGCAATTTGAGGAGCAACAGCCATCCTCTGCCCCATCTCTGTGTACAATTTTCAGATTAGCCCAGGATTGTGTGAGAATTCCTGGCCTGCAGGTAAGGTCTTATGTGTTGGTAAATGAGCCCAAGACTCATGCAGTCAGCAAAATTATTAAAAACACAGAGCCAAGGTGAACATTCACATTGAACCAGTTGGTGGGAACTGGCTTCTAGGAATGTTACTTGAACCATGACAGCTTGACTTGGTGTTGTTTCTCCCTTGTTCAGAGATTGCATAGTGCTTTTCCTCAGGGCTTGAAATATGCCTGGTGTTTACAAGCCTGGGTCTTGTTTCTTCCATGGGTAATAGGTACTCATGGTAAGATAAAAGGAGATCAATTTTTGATGTGACTGGTATCTACCAGACATTGCTTTGCTGCACCTCTAAAGGAGATCCAGACTGATGACCACTCAGACTCGTAGCAATGATCTCCAATTTCTGCTTGCTCTGGAAGTGATGCTCCAAACTATTGCTGAAACCCTTGTTCTTTTCAGCTCCAGAATTTCTATATTTCTATTGGATTTATGTTTATAATTACTGTCTTTTTACTGTTATTATTTTAATATATATGCTATACATTACATTTCTGGTTTCCTTTAACTTTTTGTCCATAATTTCATTCATCTCTTTTATCAAATTTGTGACAGTTGAGTTAAAATCTTTTACTAGTCCAGTGTGGCATCATCCTTTGATTCAGGTAATAGCTATTTCTTTTTTCAATGAATCAGCCAAAATTGCCTGTTTTTTTCATATGCAGTATAATTTTTTCTTGAAAACTTTTCATTTTCAATATTATTATGTGGTGACACTGGAAATCTGACACTTTTGCAGTTTTGCTGTTGTTGTTTTGTGAGGGGTACACTTTTCTGTTGTATAGTAACATAAACAATTTTTTTGCAAAGATTCTATTTTGTGTCATGTGTGGTCGCTCAAGTTAAAGTTGTTTTTTCTCAGGGGTAAGTCAGTGATCTGAAAAAGACTTTTGTAAATATCTGGAGCTAAAAAGGAAAAAATAACCTCTCTCAATCTTTGCAAATTAGCTGTTTTCTGTGGCATTCCTTTAGCAATTAGCCTAGCTGCCTACAATTCTGTCTCATCCTTCTCTTCCTTCTTGTGCAAAGCCCAAGGATTAGTTAGAGGCACAAACCAGGCTTCTCTGCTGTTTTTAATGTATGTGTGTCAAGCCCTGATGATGGGTGTTTCACTCCAGTTTTCTCAGTATATATAGTAATACTTCAAAGCCTTTATTCTTCCAAGCATCATCATCCTCAGCCTCATCATTCCCAAGATTTTGTGCATGTGCCAATCTCCCTGTCTTCCATTGCTTGTCCCAAGTGTAAAAGGGAGGTTATCTTTAAATGCTTCTTACAGTTGCTGCCCAAGAAGTCAATCAAGTTTCATGTGCTTAAAAGAAAGGCAAGTCCAAGCACTGGTCCCTCAAGGAAATGAAGAACATACTGTATGATGCATTTTATTAATTTCAAGATTAATCAAAATAATAAATTACAGAAATTAAAATAATGAATATTTATAGGGGATATTGAAATGTGAGAAAATAAAGATAAATTCAGTACACAAAAACAGACAATTTCATGCGAACATCCCAGTAGTACATGAAATGTGAACAGATGCTCCGCAGATTGAAGGAAAAGCATCATAGATGGAAGCACTGGAAGAGGAAGGGATAAAGGACAATGACCATCCTGAGGAAAAGAGAGAGTCTGTAACTGCAATCAAGATAGTCCCATCCATCTGTCCCATGGGATCTAAGCCCCTCTCAATTAGAGGTGGAGTGGGCATCACCATCCCAGAATCCTCAGGATTGGAGAATGAACAATGAACTGGAGTAGACTTACAGTTTTTCTACTATAGAACTATTGTGATTCTAACAATGGAAGAACTTTTATCATTGTGTGGAAACAGTGGCAACCGGAGGATCTGAGGTAGGGGAGAGACAAAAACAGGTGTAATATGGGGGCATTTTTGGAACTTGGGAATTCTCTTGAATGACATTGCAATGACAGATACAGGCCATTATATATCTTTTCAAAACGTACAAAATTGTGCAGGAGACAGTGTAAACTACAATGTAAACTATAATCCATGCTTAGTGGTGATGCTGCAAAATTTGTTCATCAATTTTAACAAATGTACCACACCAATGAAGGATGTTGTTAATATGGGAAAATATGCAAGGTGTAGGGTGCAGGGCATATGGGAATCCCCTATATTTTTTATGTTACATTTATGTAATCTAAGTATCTTTAACAAAATCAAAGAATATATTTTAATAGTGACTCAAATGGTAAATACATGAGATCTAGGATATGGGTAAGCTAAACTGGATTGTAAATAGCTAAAGATGGATGATGGATAAAGAAATCTATAGTGTATAATAACCACATAAAACTTATCATTGTACTACCAAAAGCTATAAAAGGAGAAAAAAGTAAAAGCAAAATATCCTTTATCAATTCAATAGAAGAAAAGTAGAATAAAGAAGAGATAGGATAAATAGTAGACAGAAACTCAAAATGTCTCAATAGTTACATTAAATGTAAATAACCTGAATAATCCAATTAAAAGTAAAAGATTGCTAACATGGAGTAAAATTATATATGTCTTACATAAAATATAAAGCAATGGCCTTTCTGTTGATAGGAAAAATTTTTTTGAAATATATGCAGACTGTATACATTGAATATAAATTAGGAACACAAACCAAAAACTGATGTGATTATGTGGCTGCATTCTTATCAAACAGAATATACCTGAAGTCAAGATATATGACTCAATAATAATGTTATTTTTATCATTATAGAAAAATCAATGCCAAATTTATGTTCACCTATTATAATAGCTTCACATTATACAATGCATAACATGATATATCAAAAAGGAGAATTTTAAATTCCAAAATTATAACTGGATATGTTTATACAATTCAGCCAGTATAAAAATAATTTGACAACCACAAGGAAAGGTAAAAGAGTTTTTAACAGTATAGTTGACTAATTCCTAATAGTGCAGAATGTACATTCAGGTGTATGTTGAGTAGTTTGAACTCTTAAAGTGTGTGCTGTCTGAGCACAGTTGAATTGAACAGGAAATTAATGACACAAAAGTACATAGCACCTTTAAGAAGCATGTAGATGCTTTGTATTTTCCTAACAGGATTGGAATGACCCACTCATACCATCATTATGATGACTGAACAGTATTTATTCTAGCACATCTTAATATGCACTCTGTGCCAGTGACTAGTCTAAATGACTCACAAGTTCCATTTAGCCCTTCTCAAGTGGCACATGAGGGTGGACACTGTTGTTAATGTGCTTACAGTTGGAGAAACTGAGGAAGCAGCAATAAACTAATGTGATGATGATCATCCACCTTATAGGTCATTGTGCGGGGCTCTGGCACCAAGCATATATATGCTTTGGACAATTACAGAAAGACTGTTTTGCCACTTACCCATTAGCAATAACATGAGTTTGTTCTAACTAATGAACACTACTTCAGTCTTGAGAGGAAAAACCTGAGAATGAGTAGGAAATCTTTGTGTCCTGTGATTAAGCTGAAGCAAGATTTGTGTCTCCTAATCTGCTTTTTGGTGTCTAGGATCCACAGGCATTTCTTCTTAAGAGCCTTCAGAATATTAGAGGAACTATGTTTTTCTTTCTGTTTAAGTAACTGTCCCTTTAATCTTCACCAATTCTTGCATATGTTCAAATACACTAATATATCTTTATAATAAAAGTTCTGTTCATGGACAGATTTTTCTTGAGACCTGTTTCCTAAACATTCTGGTACCAACTATGTCACTGAAATTTCCCATGGGCACTGGCTATTATTGGTGCCAATGCCA
>JAQZBX010113245.1:0-10123 GCA_029593785.1 Cabassous unicinctus | reverse complement strand
GTATATATTTTTAAAGATGACAAAAAAATTAGGATTCTATTAGAAATCAAAATGCTAAGAATTGTGTTGGATTACTGTAAGCAAATGGTTACTATGCAAATCTGTTTAAATCAGTTGCATGACTGTTTGTGGTACCCACTCTAGGCCAGTCCTTCTGCTCTGAGCTGGGGTTCCAGCAATTCTCACTCCCACCGAGGAGTTCGGAGTCCAATGGAAGGAGCCTGCGTGAGCTCCAGAGCTGGACTAGCCTTACTGTTCCAGGCCTGGGCTGTGTGTATTTGTTCCCCGTTGTCATGGTCTGATGTCTTCTGGTTGACGGTAGCTCTCTAATTTAGAATTCCTGACAATGCAAGGAAAAGAGGTACTTGCTTTAGACTCCAGTTCTTCCGGATACATTATCTCATTTTTGCTTCTTTTCATCATACAGAAACATCGATGTGTAAAATCTTCATGTGCATGCTTATAATTCAGTGCTTCCAAGAAGTCGGTCCTGGGAGAATGACCAGGAGCTGTTTCGGTCCTGGAGATTGCGTCTCATACCACCTGCCAGGCTGGGAGAGCTGTGCACATCACGCCAGCATCTGCCTAGAATGCCAGCAGATGGCTTTTGAATTCTTGCCTGGGAGGGAGTTTCCAGTCAATGATTGGAGAGGATTCTGGAGGGAGTTGTATAGATTGCCCTATAAAAATGGAAAGAGCAAGGAGATAGCAAAACCCCAGACCCCTTGACAGTATTGAAATCAGTGTGAGAAGGTATCCCCCTCTATCTCCAAAGTGAACTCTGCAGGAGGAGACACAGGGAGAGTTCAGGTGTTGACCTGACAGTAGGACAATCCCCCAGTGCCCACAGGTACGCCTGAGAGTACAGGGCCACGTTTGAGAAGAACAGGGGAAGCTGGGAGGGGTTTCGGCGCACCCCAAATTGAGGGCCACTGCAGGGGTTGGCGCTGACGTCCGAAGGGGCTCGAATCTTCTAGGCCTGTGAATTCACAAGAGCAATCGGTGGAAGCTCTCTTCCAGGACTAACCTCAAAGCTGGGAGGAACTACTGAGAGGAGGACATCCACTGACCAGAGCAGAGACAGAGCAGCAAAGGAGAAAGTCCAGATGCATGTGTGTGGGAAAGCAGAAGATCTTAGCAGTCAGCCATGGTTTTGAATGTTTCATGACAACTCAAGTCTTCTTTCCTACACATTTAGGAGAGCTGGTTTCACAGTAAAATACATAACAGGAAAGGATCATGGTCAAATCTCATGCAAAGTTATTAAAAGAAAAAAGAATAAGGGCGTAGAACAATAAGCATGAAAATACTCACGTAGAATGATGAACATGAAAATACTCTAGGGAGGTGTGTTCAGAAAACAGGCTAAGCTGGAACCTACTATCGCATCAGCCTTCTATAGGACGATAGGGTTCTCTCTCTGAGCCTGTGTCTTGCCCTGAGTGTGCTCTGGAACTTTCAAGAATTCCCCATTAGGTACAACTCTTCCTTTCCCTAGCTTCTCCCAGGATTTGCATCCCGTCAGCTGTGACCAGCTCAGCTCCTGTGTTCTGGTTCTTTTCTCTCCAGCTTTCAGCAGCAGGTCTATGCTGCGGCTCTGTGGTCCAGCTCCCCCTCTCTGCACTACTTTCTTACCCCCTTCATGCCCCCTGGTATCTTCTGGTCTGAGACCCAGACTGGCACCGAGTCTCTTCCGTGGAGCCATTTTGGGACAATGTGATTTAGTTTGTGTGCCCCAGTCATCGGGCCAGGGATCCACACTGGGGAGGCACACATGTACCCAGCCATGCCATGGGCAGGTACCTGCCCTGAAAACGTGCACGGCCACCCATCTGCCACCTTGTGAGTACCAGGCCCCAGGGGACTCCGCTGGCATGCTCAGGGGATGCCGAGCCACCGCTGTGAGTCTCGCAAACTGCCGTGGGGGAAGGGCCTGCAAATTTGTCCTGTTGCTCTTCCACTTCTAAAATCCTATTCAGTGTTTGTTGATTTGTTCTCTGGTCTTGATCAGCTTCCAGAGTTTCATGAGAGCTGATTCTGCCCTTTTCATTGCTGTTTCTAAGTGAGCACTTTGATCATCAGCCTTACTGTGCCATCTTGATGACGTCACTCCGCGATGCTTGCAGTGCTTTGATTCGCATACGCCTCCTTGTCCTTCCTAGCATGCTGCAGCTGTGTGGCCACCTCGGGTCCAGCCTGGTAGCCACCGTGTCTGCTTCTTGCTTCAGGTCTGGAACCTGGCTCAGTGGTCATAACCCAGCAAGCGGTGGATGCCTGCTTCAAGCCGGAATTTGAACAGATTATTCTGGGGAAGCGGGTCATTCGACACACAGACCTAGACAACCAGCTGGTGCAGGAGTTGCTTCAGTGTGCCAAGGAACTGAGCGAATTCACCACGGTGGTGGGAAACACGATGTGTACTTTAGACTTCTACGAAGGTGAGACGGACGGATGTACGAGGAGGCCCTGCCCATCCAGGGCCCTTCATCCGTCCCCTGAGCCTTTACGCATGGGCCCTGGCTCCTGCCTCGGTGTCTCTGCAATACTGCGTCCCTTTCTCGGTTGTCATATTTCCATGTCGGTTATCATTATTAGTTTATGAGTGGATGGTGTGTTCCTTCAGGGCAGGGACTGGATGGGTCTCAGGTATCCGTGTCCCACGTGGGCCACCACGTTGGCATGCAGTGGAGGTTCAGAACACGCAGGTGTTGCAAGTGTCCAAGGCAAAGTTCCCATGTCTTCCGTGTGCCCTTCAGGGCAAGGCCGTCTGGATGGTGCGCTCTGTACCTACTCGGAGAAGGAGAAGCAGGAGTATCTGAGGGCAGCCTATGCCGCTGGCATCCGGAACATAGAGATGGAGTCCTCAGTCTTTGCTTCCATGTGCAGCGCTTGTGGTATCCGAGGTAGGCGGTCCTTTCCCTGGCCTTCGTCTCCACTGTGCTGGTTCAAGCCCCGGGCCTCTCGCCCCTGAGACCGCCCAGGCCTCCTCTCTGGGCCTCCCTCTGCCAGTGTCTGCCTTTTACCCACCCCGTCCCCTGTCATCTTACTGAAAGAGGTGGGACCACCACAGCCCTGTGCTCAAATGCCCTGTGGTTTTTGTCCACTGATAAAATGTAGGATTCTCAATCTCTCTGCAACAATTCTCCACGGGCTTAAGAAAGATTATGAAATGGCCCATCTCAGCTCAGCTCAGGGTTTGCAGCCTGCTGAGGTTGGTACCAACCCTACGACAAAAACCTTTCATAGCTCTTTGGATTTTGGAATTGTGGCAAATTCCACCTCCAATTTCCTTGTCATCCTTCTAGCTCCATCTCTCCTTGCATCCATGTCAACCTTAGCCAACAGTTGCCTTTCTGGGTCTTTAACGATGAGAGCAGCCCTGAGCTGGACCTGGAATTTGGTTGAGAATCTCCCTGGGTTGAGAGAAGAGGGAAAGAGGATGGGTGGAGGCTTCTTCTCTGTCTACCGACACTTAGCCTGAGAGGCTGAGTGGCTGCTGCTCCCTGTCAGCTGTTATGTCATTTTCCGTCTTGGTGAAATAAATCCGTGTGCCTTTCTTCTGGTACAGCGGCCGTGGTGTGTGTCACTCTGCTCAACCGGCTGGATGGAGACCAGATCCTCAGCCCGCACGACGTGCTCATGGAGTACCAGCAGAGGCCCCAGCGCCTGGTGGGCTACTTCCTGAAGAAGCGCCTCAGGACAGCCTGAGGCCTCGCTCTGCTTCTCTGGAGACATGCTGTTGTAATTCCTTGCCAGTAAAAGCATGGCCCCAAATCTCCTTCTGTCTGAGCTCGTTTTCTGTATGAATTCAGGGAATTTGGTTGCATTTCAAAGGGAGGGAATCATGAGTTGACTACACAGATTTTTTTTCTTTTCCAAGCTTCATTAGAACTTTTTTTTTTTCACAACGTTGGCATGATCAGGATTTTCTTCAAGAATATAATAGAGAATATAATTCACCAGAGAAAAGAATGTGGTCAGAGAACGGAGAGGTGAGGTTCAATCTGTGCAGGATGGGTGACAACTTGTTGGTAAACGTTTGGAAATGAATAGAAATGGTAAAAGCACATCATAGGATTTGTAACATACGTATGCTAACATACGGGTATGATCGTGGTTTTGTTTTTTGTTTTTTTTTGAGTAATGAAAATGCTCTAATATTGATTGAAGTGATGAATGTGCAACACAGTGATTATATCAAATGCCATTGATTGTACACTTTAGGTAAATTGTATGGTTTATGAACAAAAAAATAATAGGGTAGGATGGGGAAAAATACACCAAATGTAAGATATGGACTATAGTGTGTAGGAATACTTTGACGATTCTCTTTCATAATTTGTTATGAATGTTTCACAGAAATGCAAGGTGGTGGTGGGGTGATATGTGGGAGCCCTGTGTGATGGTGTGCATGTTTGTTTTATAAGTTCACAACTTTTGCCATACACTTATTGTTTATGGATATTCATGGATGAATGATATACTTCAATAAATTATTTTTAAAATGAAAAAAAAAAAGAATATTCATCTGAATAGTTCTAGGGGAAAATTTTTAGACTTTTATATTCATATGTTTATTAGATTTTATGTCACCAAAAAATCTGGTAATAGTGTCAGAAAAGTCGTTTTCTGCTGTATTTTTTCTTTACATAAAAGTTTATTTCTTTATGATTTAATCTCAAATAGTACAAAATAGTAAAATATACAGACATATATGAAGACAAAAGTTCCTGCCTTCCTTTTCTCTTTCAGCCCTGGCTAGTAGTTTGGGACACAAACTTTCATATACAGACATGTCCATATGCCAATAAAATGCATATTAACTACATTTAAAAATGGATGGACTTGAACTACTCATTTTGTTTTACAGTTTGCTTTTTCCCTCCTACTTGAAATCTTGTGGACATTTTTCCTTTTAAGTAGAACTAATCTCAGTCTTGGTAATGACTCCTTTGTGTTCCTTTATGTGACTGCAGTAATAATAACCAGCCCTCTAGGGATGGCTTAGCTTGTAATTTCAAGTGGAAACCTTTTGCATTAGGGAAAAATAAAGGCCATGATTGTTGACAGTGGACTTTTAGTCCTTAAGGATATGAATTTTTATTTTCCAGTGCAAATGATGCACACTTTTGGGCTGCTGCTGGGGCATCAGTTATATCAAATTTTCATTTTCTCAAGGCCTGGAAGGAACCACTTTGGCACTAGCCTGCTTTAATGTATTAGCATAGTTGTTAGTTTGTGCTACCATCCTCTGGGTGTTTTGAGATAGTTTTGTGCCCATTTACGGTGGCATGAGATTGAATTAGTTTTTTTTTAAACAAGTTTCTGGTAATAGTGTTAGAAAACTCATTTCCTGCTGAATTTTTAAAATTCTATCTACCTCGTAACCAGGGACTTCTGAAAATCGATGAAAACAAATATCTGTACCATTTCCAAATTACATTCAGTCAACTTTCTAGAACCTTCTACATCAACCTAATGACACTACGATAATTCTGCAGTCTGTTCTCCACAATGCTGGTATGAGATTGATCTAATGGCCTGGATAATGTGACTCCTGGTTTAATTTAGGGAATCCCATGGTGCTCGCCCAAGGCCTGTTAGCCTCAGAGCATTCCTGGCCTCCCACTGGCCCCTGCAAGCTGCTGCATCAGCAGTTCCCAGGTTTCTTAGCCAACATCTGGGTTTAGCCTTTGGGTGGAAGCGGACTCGGGCGTTCCCTCCCTCTCGGTCTTGGGTGATGGCTCTGGCGGCAACTGCTTCGTGGACAGGCTCAGATCACCGCAGGCCCCTGTGCCTCCTCCTGTGCCCTTCGCCTAGGGCTGGTCAGGTCTCGGGGAGTCGTGGGCTTCTGGGCTGCCCCACACTTCCGTTTGACTTCTCAGCTCTTCTGTATCTGCATGACCATTGTCTGGTACCTACATTGAAGGCGTTTGGGTTTCCTGGTTGCTGTCAGCAGCCTTCGGACCCTGGAGGTGCAGTGATGGGTGCCAGAACCTTGGTGTTGATGTTTGTGCATGGCCTGTGGTCTACCCACTTTTCAAAAAGCCTTCTCCCTGCAATTCTGAGATTTTACCCCAGATAGGAGTGGCTAACCCAGCCATTCGACACATCCTGAGGACCACGCACCTGCTGTTCCAGGTGCTAGTGCATCAGTGAGCAACACAGACCCCGCCTGTCCTGCCCCCCAAGCAAGCCCTCCTTCCCTCATGGCCCACGGAGGTTATGTATCTTCTGATGCTGTAGAGGCTTCCTTTAGACTCGTTTGAGGTGGACAGTGAGGCTTCTTCCGTTTTTTCCTCAGATCCTGTGGCAGTTTGAGATTATGAATTCCAAAAAGAGAGATTATGTTTGTAAACTGGTCTGTTCCTCTGGGCGTGATGCCCTTTTGATTGCATTAGATTCAGCTGAGATGCCTTTGATTATGTCAAGATGAGGACTTTGATTCAACCACGTCAGTAGAGTATGACTCAGTTTAAGTCTCTGCCCCCTTGGTGGGCCGTATAAACGGACGCTCACTCAAGGAGACACACAGAAGCAGATACGCGAGAAAAGAGGAAGGGAGCTCCATAGACGCAGAAGAGGATCCTGCAGCCCCTGGAAGAGAGGTGAGCCATTCGCCTGACAGTTTGCAGCTGAAGAGAATAGAGCAGCCGAGCCCTGTGCCAGCCTACAGCTGAGACTGGAAGAAGCTGGGCCGACGGAGCCTTAAGAGGAAGAAGGAAGGAGAGACCAGGCAGATATCGCCTGTCATCTTGCTTCAGCATGTGGCCAACGACTTTGGGTGAGAAAATACCTCTTTTGGTACCTTGAGTTGGAGGACTCTTTAGAGCCTTGTAACTGTAAACTTTTATCCCAAATAAATACCCTTTATAATAGCTGACAGATTTCTGGTACTTTGCATTGGCACCCCTTTTGGATGGTTATTTGCTACACTCCTTAGTTAAGGCTGTCTGGGAGGAAGGAGTCCAGGTGGGTGAGATCCAAATGGTGCTGCCAGGAGGCGGGCAGAGCCCACGAATGGGTCTGTCCACCTTGGCGTGCTGCATGTGCCAGGAAGGCTGAGGCACATCGAGCTCCAGCCCAGTGGTGCCACTGGAGGAGGGCTGCTCCCCACTGTCGCAGGGGCCGTCCATGCTCATCATGTCCTGCTGTCGGACGTCATCTGGACGCTGCTGTGACCCTGTGGAGCAGGCCTGCCAGCCAGACGAACCTCTGCTGACTCAGCGAGCGGGTCAGCTCCCGCTGCCTCAGCCCTGGCTCAGCCGGCACAGCCGCGTCCTGTGGAGTAGCCCAGGCAACCCAAGGTGCCCGGCGGCGCCACGGGGATGGTGGCTTGTCCCTTTATGTGCCTGGTCAGCCAACTGGCCAACCAGTTTATCTTACAACACTCGTTTTGCCCCAGCCCATGTGCATCAGTCACAGTGCTCCAGAGAGACCAAACTGACAGGGTGTCTATGCCACATGTGTATATAGATGTATATATGTGTTTGTACACATAGCGATGTGTATACGTCAGATACACAGAAGATATGTATCAGTATATGTCAGTATTAGGAGAGTTATTATAGGAATTGGCTCACACAGCTGGGGGGATTGCAAAGTCTGAATTCCGTAGGGCAGGCTCAAGTTGGAAATTTGATGAAGGTGACAGTGGATTTGCCAGGAGAAGCTGGGCGGGTGGGGTCCCAGAGGACATTTTTGGTGAGGCAGAGAGAAAAACCCAGGAGTGGTCTGTATGTTAATAAAAAATGGGATTTAAATGTACAGGAGAGGCCATTGTTAGCAAGGGAAAGGTTCCTTCCTCTTGGAGGTGTTTCATTCTGTAGGATCTGAAATCTCCCCCTGGCTGTCCTTCTCCACCCCACTGCAGGGGGAGCCATAGCACCTGCTGAGAACAGCTCCCCATGTGGGCGAGACTGAAGGTAAAATGGCTTCTACTCGTGCGCGTTTCTCTGTGGTAAAGGACCACCCCGAATTCCGTACAGAAGTTAATGGAAAGCTAAAGAGTTTCTGGAGGTTTGGGAACTGCCTCTTGGCAGTTTGTTCAGGCACCAGGTGGAAGAAACCGCGCTGCCCTCTGCTGACCGTGTGAGGCAGAGCACGTCATTCCACCTGTTGGAAAAGTTGGGGAGATGGAACCCCAGCTCACAGGGTTGTGCGGCTCAATGGTGAGCGCCTGACACGGAATGCTGGTTGGACTGAGTATCTTGTTCTGACTGGATATGAACGCTGCCTGTACCTCTAGCTATGGCAACTGCACGTGTAGCCTTGGTTGGGGTACCACGATGTCATTGGAACTTGAAGTTATAAATGTCCTCAGATCCTTGTTATTTAAGATATTCCTTAAGCTACCACCCAAAACACCATCCTATCCCTCATTCTTCACTAGCCACTTCTAGTTTCCTGACCCATCCCAACGTGTCTCACTGGCCTGGTTCCTGGGCTGCTTCCAGCGAGCCTCTGCCCTTTGCCCCTTCCTCCGTCTTCACAGGTGGGACGCCGACACGCTCACTGTTAGTGCTTTCAGCAAGTCAGAATGAATTAAGGCCGTGATTGGGTTTGGGAGCTAATTACTCTGCATTTCGAAAAACGTCATCTGTTACGTCACCCCACATTTTCTTCTAGTGTAATTCCTAAAGGAGATGCTCAGAATGGCTTCCACTAATGTTAAAATTAAACTTTACTCGAATCAGCCATACTCTGAATAGTAAGAAAAAGAAAGTCATCCTGGAGCAGCTCTTCAAGTCCCGTTTTAGGAAACAGGCCCCTCTACCACTGGATGGTAATCAAAGCTCTCGGCAGGGGTCAAAGCAGAAGGCATGAGTCCCAGGACCTTCTGAGAGAGGAGCAGGGGGCTGGCTTTCCGAGGCGTAACTGGTGACTGATCTTTTCATCTGCATCAATGAGTCAATGTTAGTATACTCTTCAGGTATGAATGTTGGTTGATCTTTCTCTTCACAATAATGACGAAGACAAAAATGAAACAACATATATACAACCTAATATGTTACTAGAATAAAAATTAAAAAAACCATTAGGACTTTACAACATGGTGAACTCTAATGTAAATTGACTATAGTTAATAGTACAAGTATAATGAGATTCTTTCATCACTTGTAACAAATGTACCACATTAATGCAAGGTGTTAATAATGGGGGGGGTTATATGTGAACTCTGTATTTTCTGCATGATTTTTCTGTAAACCTACTTCTCTAATAAAAAAGACTAAAAGTGAAAAATAAAAAAAGAGAAAGAAAGTGGAAATGCTTAGCACATGGGGGTGCTGAATAAATGGCGAAGTTCAGCTTTGCCACAAAACACAAGAGCTAACAGCTAGCCCCTCCCTACCACGCTCTGCTCCCTGCTCCTTACACATGGGCTCTAATCCTTATGACCCCTGGTGGGGGGGCGTGTATCTTAATCTGCCTGCCCCTCCATTTTCTCCTTGCTGACCCAGCTAGAGGACCTGCTCGGCGCAATGCTAGTCAGCCGCACGCTGGGGACCCACCTGACCGGGGGCCACCCTCCCCCACCAAGGTACTCCCTGACGTCTGAGGACCAGGGCTTCCCCTGCGCAGGATGAACCTGCACAAGAGCTACCAGCCTCTGGAAAGAGCGGGCATTCCAAGGGAATGCCAAGCACCCACGTTTTCCTGGCCTCAGCAGGAAAGAGCTCTTCCTAAGTGTCACATAGGCTGCTCCTGATGGGAGCAGAGCCATTCCTCAGTGAGCTGTAGCCCGAGGAGAACGGCCGAGTCCGCTGGTCCTGCCCTGCCTGGGTCACTTCCCAGGATGGCCCGGGCCGCCAGAGGTGCTGGTCTGGACAAGGTGGAAACTGCTACGTGGATGGGTATTGCTTTGCAGCAAAGCCTGTCCAGGATCCCTCCCCATTGACCCTGGGTGCCCAGAAAGATGCCCACTTCCATCAAACCTGCCCTGGGTGGGTGTCCCCGATGTGAAACCCTCTTCTTTGCTCCCAGTCCTTGAGTCGTTACTATACCCCCTTTGCAGATGAGGGACCTGGGGTCTGGGGGGCTGAGGCATATTTCCCAAGGCTCCAGGATGTGGGTGGCTCAGCAGCCCTGGAAACAAGTCCTCCTGGTCTAAACCCAGAGCCAC
>JAQZBX010113244.1:0-10123 GCA_029593785.1 Cabassous unicinctus | reverse complement strand
TGCTTTTAAAATGAAAAAAAAAAAAAAAAAAATTCACTCCAAACACAGAATCTTTCTAGAATCTCACCGGAAGACTGGCCAGCCAGTATTTACCACTGACGTATACAAGATCTACGCCCTAGTTTGAAATGGAAGGTGACTGCCAAAAATAATCATTCTGGCTTTGGGATAGATGACCTTGTGCTATTATTTTATGGCAAAAATCAAACATAAAATTGGCCCATTATGCCAAGGCCACTCTTGGTTTGTGACAATGAACTATGAAATCCAAGAAAAGGAGGAGCTTTCTCTTTCTGTTTTCCCTGCTGGAGGTCCAGAGCCCTGCACCCGGCCCACCCTAATGCCCTGGCAGAAAGAGCTGCCCCCTCCACCCCAGCAACTTCTCTGAGTCCTGCTGTGTGCGAGTTTCTACACATTATGTCATGCAATCCTCACAACCACCCCGAGGTGGAAATTATCATCCCATTTTACGGAGGGAGCCTTGGAGAAAGCAGGGAACTCTCTGGTAAGCAGCTGTGCTAGGGTTCAAAGTCTGTCCCCAAAGTTCTTGCATTGACAGCCACATGACATGGTCATGACATAAAGGTCAAAGAGAAGGAAGGCAAGGTGCCTCTTGGCTTCACCCTGGTGAAAACAGTCACCGGAGGCAGGCCGACACCCTTGCAGCTGCTTCTTCCTCTCACAGCAAAATAAAAGAGAAGAGTCAGCCGAGACACGGAGCTCACCCACCTAGAGGACCATGTCACTAGAGGTTTTTGCTCAGAGGAATAATACACAACAGCTGTGCCGGAAGCCTGATCCTCCTGGGGTACAGCGTGTGTATGGCAAGAATCTCTGGGGAAAGTAACTCACACCAAGCATAGTTACTTCTCTAGAAGAGACCCTGATGCTACTGGAAAGCTGAGGCAGCCAGAAAGGACCAACGTTAGGAAAACAGTGACTTTCAAAGATCTATTTAAAAGTGAAAACTAAAGGAAAGAGTATTTTCCCCAAATGTATCAACATCAGCCCAGGAGCTGGTGAGGATCGTGATTTTCCCAACACTTGTGGAAATGAACTTGACTCTTTGGCTGAATGGGGTTTTGCCCGCCACTGTTAAAAGTGTGTGTCCCTCTCAAAAAAGAGGGAACCCGGGAAGCGGGAGTGGCTCAGTCGATAGAGCCCCCGTTTACCATGTGTGAGGCCCTGGGTTCGCTTCCCGGGGCCTCCTTGTGAGGGCAGGCCGGCCCGCGCGGCGCGAGGGGCTGATGCAGCGGGATCTCACAGCAAGGGGAAGATAAGCAGACACGGAGAAGACACACAGCGAATGGACACAGCAAGCACAAGCAGCAAGGCGGGGGGGGGGGGGGGATAAATAAACAAATAAATAAATCTTAAAAAAAAAAAGAGGGAACCTGTGTCTCTGCAGAACAGCCAGAAGAGGGCGCACTTTCAACCTGATTGGCACAAAAATAAAACTAAATAGATTTGAAATTATTTTCTCTAAAAATAAAAAAGGATTTTTTCCATTTTGACCTTTTAAAAAAAAAAGTTATGTAATTTTGCCCAAAACATATCCCGCCATCAATGCATATGGATATAATAAATATCTATTTGTTTACCAAAACATAGAACACCTCGTTTATAAACTGCAATACGTCCTATAAAACGAATCAAACCCGTTTTGCCACTGAGCTGTGTGAGCTTGGGCAAGCTACTTAACCTGAGTTTTTCTTTCCTCGCTGAAAAAATGGTGACAATGAAACATTGCCGCCGCCACCACATTGCCGCTGCCACCACAAGTATATCGGGAAGAGCAGAATTTGTCATGAGAAGTAAATTATGTGGCCCAAGTTGCTTGTCACCTGATAGATGTTCAATAAAAACTGATTCCTTTTCCTCAGCCCTTTCACTAGATGTTTTTGTAAACATCTATAGTGAAATGTTTATGAAAATCAGCATCTTATTTAACCAACCAAATTATGGCATTTCTTATTCTCACAGGTTTACTTGGACTTTGGAATCAGACCTGGGTTCAAATCCTGGCTTCATACTCGCTGTGTGATATTGGAATGATTTATTAACCAGTTCTTCCTCTGTAAAATGGAGACAATTACCAACCCCTTCCCTTTCCTGAAGTTGTAGTGAGCATGGAATGAGGTGACACAGAGCAGAGGGGCAATCACCGGGAGTGTCCCAGTGCTGGACACTCTGGCCACATGTGACCAGACAACCAGAAACTGTCGGGCATCAGGTGTAGCTACCGGCAAGCAGCGGCATGATGGCCAGCTGGATGGAGAAGATGCCCTGCTTCCCCGGGCTTCCCAGTTTGGAGTCACTTTCTTCTTCCAATCGAGATCTCCTCTTCCTCTTGCTTCTCCTTCTCATCTCTGAATCTTTCCCTCTACCTATGAAATCAAAGGAAGGAAAGAAATGTTAAGAGGAACCCATACCCTAGCTGCTATGCTGCTGAGATTAGGAGAGGGTCTGGAAGCTCCTGGAGGGAGGGAGCCTTCTTTGAGTTGCTGCCCCTTCCCAGGAACCAGAAGAGGTGCACTAAATGTTGTGATCAGGCCAGCTGCGGGTTATACACAGGACTAAAGGGCAGGTGTCCTGACTTCCCACCTGCTAAAACCCGAGAACGTGGGCTGCAGGGAAGTAAGGTGGTCATGAGGACGGCAATACGACCATGGACTGAAAGTTCTCCTTGAGTCTGCCCTGAAGCCACAGCGTGTAGTTAAGGTTTGGGTTTGGAATTGAAAACCAGCTCTGCCCTCCTGCTGTGTAGCCTTGGGAAAGCACCTTAGCCACTCTGAGCCTCAGTTACCTTATCTATTGAATGGGGGGGCGGGGGGGGGAGAGGGAGAGCACCTGCTTTCTAGGGTGGTGAGAAGAATGAACAAAGGTACAGAAAATGCTTGGTTTGGTACCAGATTCATATCAAGAAGAGAAGGGCGATCATAAGACTTATAATCCTATGGAAATAAAAACCATGAGCTCTTGGTTCAGTGGCATAAAGAACAATGGGAAAAACTAGAAAGCCCAGAAATAGAGCCACACATAGAAGGAAACTGAATATATGGCAGAAGTGGCATTTCAGATCAGTGGGAAAGGACAGACTAGTCAGTAATTATATTGACTATCCATTTGGAAACGTGGAATTATTGGCTACTGCACATCATATATGAAATTAATTGCAGAATAAAAGTGGAAAACAAAATCTTCAAAATCATTAGAATACCTAGGAGACTACACTGACATATGGAAATGAAGGATTTCTTAAACATTACCAAAAGTACAAACTAGAAAGGAATAGCTAAAACTATAAACTATATCTACTATAAATATATATAATAATCTATCTACTAATCTATCTACCATAATATATTTATAAAACTATAGATACTGGCAGAATCTAGAGGTGGAATCAGAACATATATCCTACGCCCCAGCAATTCCACTCAGCAAATGCACATATGGAGACATGTAGTAGAAGCTCACCATAGCACTACTGGTGAGAGCAAAAAAGTAGGAACAACTCAAGAGATCCCCAATGGGAGACAAGATGGAAGAAGAATGGCAGGTCCCTGTCACGGGGTATCATACACAAGTTAGGATGAAGAAGCTGAACTTACAAATAAATCTCAAAGTTGAGTGTCAGAAGCAAGTTGTAGGAAGACAGGGGCAGTATGAAATCATTTTATATTGGGGTGACATATATAACCCCAAATTTCCCATTTTAATCGTTTTAAGTATACAATTTATATGTAACTCTTAAAAAAATAAAAATCAACACAATGTGTGAATATATGAGAGAGAATAGGGAGGAAGAAAGAGTAACAATTTCCACGTTTTAAGGCAGGGGATCTTCTCCAAAGGACAGGCTGCGAAGTGGACTTAAACTGTACCAGTAACGTTTATTTCTTAAAAAGAAAAAAAAATAAATGAAATATGGCAAAATATTAACACCCATATACCTGAATCATAGGGATGTCATTGTTATATTTTTCTGTGTACTTTTCCACGTTTAAAATATTCCAAAATAAAAAGAACGGTTTGGAAAACTCATAAAATGTTTAAAGAATATTTTAAAACGGAGGGAGGTTGTTTAACCTGGAGAAGAGACATCTCAGGGAGAGTTGAGAGGTGTCCAGATATGAAAATGTGGGGTAGCCTTTAAGGGCCTTAAAAAGAGGAACTCGTTTTATTCAACTGTGTCGCCAATGCTCAGAGCCTGACTCAAGCAGTGAGTTATTGAACTACAGCCAGGTCAGTGTCAGGAAAAACAGATTAATCGATTGAAAGTTAAGGAAATGATTGGTAACATTACAGCTGGATGACCATGACATGGGCCATCCCAGGGAGGCAGCAAGTGCACTGGCTCTAGAATTTCCTGCCTCAATAATGGACACCCAAACTGCTTGCTGAAAAACTGGTGGGGAGATAGATCTGGGCTGAGAATGAGCAGGTGGATTTAGTGGCTTCTAAGAATTCTTGTCTCTTGTCAGTCTGTAAGACTACGTGCTTCTGCACGGGTGGCTCCCCTTGCCTGGGATGCCGTTTCCCTCATTCCACCTGGCAAATAGCTTCTTACCTTGCAGCGCGAGTCCTTCCATACCCCTCACTCTTTTGTGCTTCCAAAACATACCATGTACTTACATCTAGCGCAGTAACTATCACAGAGGATTGTACTTATTTGAAAGTCTCCATTAGACATTAGAGAATTTTAATTTTCCCTATACATACAACACCATGGATCAAGAATCTGAAAATACTGGTGGAGTGGGATGAGATGGGAAGGAAGGAAGGAAGGAAGGAAGGAAGGAAGGATAGATGGATGGAAGGATACATGGATGGAAGGATGGATGGGGGGTGGGTGGAAGGAAGGAAGGAAGAATGGATGGGATGGATGGGATGGATGGGATGGATGGGATGGATGGGATGGATGGGAGGGAGGGAGGGAAGGAGGGAAACAGAAGAGAGAGGCGGAGGAAATGGATGGATGAGGTCATGGGGATGAAGGAAATGGATAAGTTGAGATGGAGTGAATGGATGTGATAGATGGGGGACAGATGGAAGATGTTAGGGGACTGAATTGTGTCTCCCCAAAAAGACATGTTCAAGTCCTAATTTCCTTATTTGGAAATAGGATCTTTGAAGATGTGATTAGTTAAGAGATGGCCAAACTGGCATTAGGGTGGGCCCTGATCCAATATCACTGGTGTCCTTATAAGATGAGGAAATTTGGACATAGAGACAAACAGAGGGAAGAACATCATGTGATGACAAAGGCAGAGCCAAACTGCTACAGCTGCAAACCAAGAAACACCAAGGATTGTTGGCAAACACCAGAAGCTAGAAGAGTCTAGGTTTCAGAAGGAGCATGGCCCTACTGATGCCATGATTAAGACTTATGGCCTGCAGAGCTGGGAGACAATGGGTTTCTGTTGTTTCTAAGCCACTGAGTTTGTGCTGCTCTGTTGCAGCAGCCCTACAAAACTAACACACAAGGGAGGCACAAATGGGATGATGAGGGAGGCTGAAGCGGATGAGATGAGATGGGATAGATGGGTAGATGATGGGACGAATGGGTGACAGTGATGGAGAGATGGATGGATGGGGACAGATGAAAGAGATAGATTGCAGGGATGGGCAGATGGGGTGGAATGAGACAGATAAAATGAAAGTGTGTACAGTATTCTCCTACTTTTGAGTAACATTTGGTCACATATCAAAGAATCTTTTGAGTAACATCTGGTCACGTATCAAAAAATCTTGAAGTATCCTGAATTTGAAATGTGCATATTTCATATTTCTTTCAAGTACCATTATATTATTATTATTTTTTAGTTAGGCTGGTAAAAAGATTTGGGAAATAGGGGAAAGAACAGAGCTTGCTGAGAAATGGTAGAGAACGATGTAAATACACACCAAAATTTGATATGGGCTCCTCTAGGTGGAGAGCTGCCATTATACTATAAGATTCCAAAATCTCACCCTAACTTACTTTGAGACTTTTGCTTTTCTAATATGTTTATTAAGCTGCCAATTGATGACCTCTCAATTAATTCCTTGACGTCCGTCATGGTTACTCCTCCTAAAGAAATATTTGTTCCTCTTGAAGTACTCCAGCTGGAAAATGCACAAAGAGGAAAAATAAATGAAGGTGAAAAAACTCAGGGGCCAGCTCTCTAAGAATCTATTTCCTGGGCTAAATGTGAGGGGAAAAAAACAAACACCTGACATTGCATTCCTCTAACCCAATGTCTCTCTCAAATTTCAAAATGTATATGAGTCACCTGGGGACCTTGTTAGGTAAAATGCAGATTATGGTTCAGTAGGTCTGGGGCGGGGCCTGAGATACTGCATTTCTAACAAGCTCCCCCAGAGATGTTGAGGCTATTGGTCTGTAGACCACACTTTCCATATCAAGATTCTAAACAACTAGAAAACATAAATGAAAATAAGATACTTTTTAATAAAATCAATCAGAACTCTAAAAGTATCTATACATTCATTCCCAGGAATTATCCAGAATATCTACAGGAAGAAAAAAGTGAATTCTGTTAAGGGGGATAAAGGAAGAGCTGAATAAGGGAAAATATATCCCATGATCATGGATGGGATAATGAAACAATGTAAAGATGTCAATTCTTCCCAAATTAATCTATAAACTTGATACAAATACAATTAAAAAATCAAGATTTTAAAAAATAATGTGTTCTCTTGGTTCTTCCTACTCCATTCCCCAAAACCACCAGCTGACCTTCCATTCTACCTCTGGTCCCCACATCATCCAATGAACCTCCTTTTCCAGATCCTTCTCAGGCTACCAGAGACCCTTAGAGTAACTGCCCTCAATGCAGGAAAAGATGTAGACTCAGGAGTCAGAAGAGGGGTGGGAATCCTGGCTTTACCAAGAAGTCTGGTTTTATGATTTTGTGCAAATCACTTAACCAGTTGGTTTCCTCATGTAGAATATGGAGACAGTAATACCACCTCACAGAGTGATCATTCTGAGGTTAAAATGAGATAAAATAAAGCATGCAAAAAGCATAGTGCCTGCTGGACATGTGCTCAAAAAACAAGCATTCCCTCCCCCATTCTTTGAGTTTCACCTGGATTGCATGAATTCCAACTTAACTGGAGCTGTCTATATATAGGTCATGGTGGAAGTCTGTAGGGCCAGTACAAGAGGGGGCTCCATTCCCACTCCCCAAAATAACAAGGGTCCAGCCTTACCAAACTGTGGAAAAATCATCCATTTTGAGTGACTTTTCATTTTCCTCACTGTTCTTGGGAGAAGTTTCAGGCTTTTCAGGCTCTGTTTGGTGAGAACCTGATAACATTTATTAGCAAATATCTCCAAACTTTTTGGTCCATACTACTTCACTAAGAAATGAGGGCAGCTTACCCCTTTCTGAAATACCAGTCACCAGGCAGAAGGCCTGTTCCCTGGTGAGCACTAAGCAAAAAGGTTTGTTAATAATAAACATGTGAATGAATAAACATACAGGCTAGTTCTGATTATTTGGACAAATGGAGACAAAAGGAGGCATCTAGTTCCTTATATAACACCCCACAGAGGAGAAAAAAAATGAAGAAAAAATATCTATCTATTAAATTGTCTGCTTTAGCACTTTTTATATTAAAGAATACTGAAAATACTCCCAAGATTCCCAAGTACCCTGCTATAGGGAATGGTGAAGTAAATTTCAGTACTCTGAGCAGATGAAATATTGTGTCGACACTAAAAATGAAGGTTATGGAAAGTTTTTCAGGAAATAGGAAAGTATATGTGATGACATGTTAATTTAAAAAATCTCAGAATATAAAATTATGTATACAGGATAACCTCATCTACACACACACAAAAAAAATCTGAGAGCAAAAACAACGTAATCTGTCAAAATTATAACCAAAATGTTACAATGATTGCTGATGGGGATAAATTATAGATTCTTTTCCCTGCTTCTTTGTATTTTTCTACAATCAATAAATTTTGTAAAACATATATGTAACTTCTACAGTTAGAAAAGTTTTTTTGTAAAACATAAAACAAGCAAAAGTTAAAGAAAAAGGATCAAGGACAAAAAGCGAGAGCCATGAGGCAAAGCAATAGTTGCTGATGCATATGAAGGACTGCAGTGCACATTCACGGCACCGGTGGAATCCATCCTGTCCCCTGTCACAGACTTGTAACTCAGCTATTCCACAAAAGTCATCTCTACTCACCTTGCAAAGACTTGGAGAATGTTTCTGCTTTTTCTTGTTTTCCTGGTGGATACTCCTGGCTCCCCACCTCTCTGACATTGCCAGCTTTGATCTCTTCGGACAGTTTTCTTTGATTTATAACCAAACATTTTACTTCCTCTAGAAGGCAGAAGAATAAAGGATCATTGATTCAATCAATCAACCAGAGATACTTATTGAATACCTACTACTGTTTGCGACAATCACCCTCTTGGTGCTGGAGATAAAATGATGGATGTGACAAAATCCCTGCCCTCCTGGAGTTGCTGCTTAAAAGGACTACCTTTAGATACCAAGAAATTAAAAAGAATGACCACACAGATGTATGCGAAAGGTGCTCAGACCTCATCTGCCAAGAACTTCCTCCAAATAAGGCCAGGAAGCCCTTGACATGAGTTGCTCTGTTTAATCATTTTACAGTCACGTCAAGGAAGGCTTCCACTTTGCCCATTTTACAGATGCAGAATTTGACATGTAACTTTCCTGCTGTCCAAGAGCTGCTTCATTAGCAAAGCTAGGAGTATGCCCAGAGCTCCCTAGTTAGGAAGTGCACCCCCATGTCTCTCACTTCCATCACTATAGGCCTGACCTGCACACAGCAACAGCTGAATAGAATAATGAATGGACATGTGTGTGTATGAATGAATGAATGAATGAATGGAGGTGACAGAAGCTGCAAGAAAGCGGTGAGATTTGATTTGGTCTTGAAGGATGGATAAAATTTTTGGAGAAAGTGAGAAGGCCAAGAGCCCCTTCCTCCACCCCGCCACACCCCCAGGTATGGCTGAAGGCAGGCCCAGAAATGAGGAACAGCCTAGAGGAGGGAGCCAGGGTGTGAAGGCAGGAGTAGCAGCAAGAAAGGAGCTTTGAGGAGCAAACTGTAAAATGCCTGCAAGGTCAGGCTCAGGAGTCTGGAATTTGTCCCCTAAGGCACTGAGCAGGCATGAAAAGTTACATAGCAATGAAGCGCTGGGGTCAAAGGGTGATAAAGAAAGGTCATGCCTAGTGGAGGAGAGAGTGGACAGGAGAAAACCTGAGTCAGGCCGGAGGACAGGTCTGGACACCAACTAGATTTTGGGTGGGGATGGGTAGCCAAGAGCTGAGGGCATAGGAGGAGTCAGATATGACTTGGGGGCTTCAAGAATGATGGAGTTACTTTCTGATATGGAGACAACCAGAGATTAGCAGAATTAAGAGAAGAGAAACGCTAACTCTGGTTGGGATGTGGCATTCAAGACAAGCTGGCTGAAACTGACAAGCCCTGACATGTGACCTACTGTGCACCAAAATGAATGTCCTGTCCCCTTTTGTAACCTGAAACACACCTCTGACAATGTCTCCATACCCCTGAGAAACAAGGCTTTCCATAAGATGTCTTTTAAAATGAAAAAGGCAGGACTCAAGATGACAGGTACAGCAGACCCCATTTTAATTAAAATTGGCACATATGTACCCACATCTCAAATACACAGGAAAAGGTGAACAATGACTGTCTCTGGGCAGGCTTCATGCGATTTTAGCACTTTTTTTTCCTTTTTGCTAGTCTATTTCCAAATTATTTCACAAAGTGAACAGACGCTGTTTGTTTTTTTAAGTAAACTTTATTTCAACTTCAAAAAATAAAATAACAGACAAAAGGCAGTTTAACAAATTATGGAAGCATTGCTTTAAAAAATTGTGTCAGGGAAGTGGGTGTGGCTCAATCGATAGAGCTCCGGTTTACCATATGGGAGGCCCCGGGTTCACCTCCCGGGGCCTCCTTGTGAGGGCAGGCCAGCCTGCGCAGCGCAATGGGCTGATGCAGCAGGACCTCACAGCAAGGGGGAGATAAACAGACACAGAAGAAACACACAGCGAATGGACACAGCAAGCACAAGCAGCAAGGGGGGGA
>JAQZBX010113243.1:0-10123 GCA_029593785.1 Cabassous unicinctus | reverse complement strand
AAAAAAGAGAAGAGGATCAACCCCAAAAATCCAATATCTGACTTAAAGAAAGCCCAGGGCTGCCTAGAGGAGCCTGCACCAAATCTTGGTGTGTATTTCCATCCTTCTCTCCCATTTCCCAGCAAGCTCTGTTCTTTCCCCCATTTCCCAATAAATTCATTTTACTGGCCTAACTAAAAAAAAAAAGAAAGCCCAGGAAAAGGAAGCAGAACATGGAGGGATCCTACAAGAGAACTTCCAAGAATTGAAAGACAGAGTATCCAAATAAAAAATACTGAATTAAAAAAGACCTACACCATGGCATATCATTGTAAAATTTCTGATTTTCAGGGATAAAAGAGAAGATTCTAATCATTTCTGGAGAAGGGACTAAAAGGTCACAAGTAAGGAGCATTAGTATAGTTTTCACAGCTATATTAAATGCTAGAAAATGGGGGTCAATGCCTTCAAAATTCTCATAGGAAAAATATATTTATGCATCTCTTTCTTAGGAAACTTCTAGAGGTCAAGCTCCAGAAAAATGAGGAAGTATTACAGAGAGAAAGATGCAGTATCAAGGAAACAGGCAAGAGGCACAGGGAGTTCTAGGAGACAGCTGGGAGGTGGCCTGTAGACCTGCCCTCCATCAGTCTGGAGGAGGACAGACACCTGTGGGGAAAGGAAACCGGGGCCTGAGAGCTTGCTTACGCGATATGTTCAAGCATTTTGGAAAGAACTTGTGATAGGGAGGCCTCATGGAGTGGCCATGAAGATTTAAGTATAAGTGTATAGCAAATTAGGCAAATGTAAGAACAAAAAAAAGAAGAGATGATCATTAACTCCAGAAAGGAAACAACCTACTATACTACTTGTCTCTGCAATGAACATTAATTACATAGTTAAACAATGTAAACATTTTTTATTGATTTAGCCAAATACTGTGATGTAATAAGAAGAGGATGAGAGAAGGGTAGTGGGATAAGAATAAGAAAGCTAAATCCTTGTCTTCCCATAGGTGTGGTTTAAAAGTGACAAGTTAAAAAGAGTGAACTTCATGGTCTGAAAATTATCTAAAAAAAAAAAAAAACAAACTTTAAAAAGTGATGAGGTGGGAAGTGGATATGGCTCAAGCAATTGGTCTTCCACCTACCACATGGGAGGTCCAGGGTTTGGTTCCCAGTGACTCCTAGAGAAAGAAAGCTGGCGCTACGAGCTGAGGCAACAAAAGAGACACAAAGAGGAAAGAAAATGAGAGACACAACAAACCAGGGTGCTGAGGTGTCTCAGGTGATTGAGCACCTCTCTTCCACATGGGAGGTCCCGGGTTCAGTTCCCGGTGCCTCCTAAAGAGAAGATGAGCAGACACAGAGAGCATGCAGCAAATGGACACTGAGAGCAGACAGCGACAGCAAACAACGGGAGGTGGGGGGGGATAAATAAATAAAATAAATCTTAAAAAAAAAATGATGAGGCAAGATCAGTACAAGCACATTATTTAGAAATAAGGTAGTAAACATTGGAAGAAATAGCTAACCCTCCTTATTACCCTAAAATGCTCAGTAAAGTAGGCAACCCAAGTCTTTGGTGCTTTGGGGGAAAAAGGAAAGGGTTTGTCTTAGAGCTGACGGGGAAGAAAACCCAAGTGGATTCAGTGTGAACAAAAAATTAAAGTACGAAGAAACCTCAAGAGCCTAAGCTCTGGGAAGTCACGATGACCTTGGGGAGGGCTGCTCACAGGCTGTGGGATGGGGAGCCTGAGCCATTTTTACAGACTCTCAAGGGTCACGGTGACCCGAAGGCTGAAGGAGTTCAGTTACACAGGATTCTTCGTTGGCCATGACCCAACACCCACACCCACTCCAACATACATACACGTGCACGCACACCCAGCCCCTGATCTGGGCGGAATCCTCACCTGGGCTTGAGGTAGCTGAGTGCTTCTGAGAACTGGTTGGTGAGGAAGAGGTCCAAGGCAGTCATGCACTGGTCCAGGGCCTCATGGAGGCTGCTCACGGAAGTCCTGTGGGGAACAGACACAGGGCCTCACCCTGGGGCCCCAACTCCCTCCCAGGCAGATCAGAGCTTCACAGGGCCCATTGGACCTCCCTGGCCAGGTAGGGATGCCTGTCATGAGCTCCTCTGGGCCACCCACTCCACACTGGGATCCAGGGACAATTTGGATCACCTCTAAATGTTCCCAAGGGTATGAGAAGGACCAGAAGGGGGTGTCATCTGAGAGCTGGTGGGGTGAGAGAGGGGAGAGGCCAAGGCCAGGTGTCAGGGAGGCCTCAGGAATAAACTTATCTTACCCCCCATGAGGATAAAGGGAGTCTCTGTGGCCCTTTTGACCCATCGGGCTGTGTTGCCCCCTTGCAGGGCAAAGCCCACCCACTAAATTCCACTCCAGTCCCTATTCTTCTCCTCCTTCTCCAGAACTTTTCTCACCCACCTCCAAGCCTGTGCTAGAGAACCCCAGAGATACTGTCACAACAGGCCGCAAAAGGCAATTGGACCTGTAGGAGCTGGCAGGGCCTTTTGTGCTCAAGTATCACCTTCCCAGTGGCACCCCCAGTACAATGCACCCAACCCCCTTCCAATCATTATGTTTCTCCATGGCTTTTATCATATATGGACACTTCATATGGTTAACTTATTTTTGTGTTTGTCTGTCTGTTTTCTTCACTGCTGGGTCCCCAGTAGCTAGTATCTGGTACAGAATAGATTTTTGATAAATATCTTCTAGGTGAATGAATAAAGAGTCTAAGGGTAGGAGGCAAATCCCTGATCTTTCTGAACCTCAGTTTCCCCACCTGAAAAATGAAAGATGAAACTAGGAGATCCCAAAAGTCCTGCCCATTTGATGGTCTGAGAACATAGCTCCTCAAGGGACTGTTTTTGACTGAGATAGTTACAGAAAGGGCTTGATGACCTCACTGAAGATTCTTTTCCCCAATAGTATAAGAGAAATCTCTTTCCACCTGGTAAACTCCTACACATACCTTGAGGCCCAGCTCTAATGTTTCCTCCTCTGTGATGCAAACACTTTCCAAGCAAACTGAAATGTGTCTCATTCAAAACTGAAATTGTTTGTCCTTCCAAATCTGTCCTCCCCAATTTATGACATCTTAATAAATGACACACTCTCTACCCAGTTTCTCAAGCCAGAAATTTGATAGACATCTTGACACATCCCTCTCCCTGGCCTCCTAAACATCTCCTAAACATCTCTTATTGTACCCTCTTTTATGCCCAGTGCCCCCTCCAGTCCAGGCCACTATCATCTTTACCCAGGTCTGTTGGAAGATGCACACTTCCATTCCTGTCCCCTCCTACTCCTTCTTTCCTCTGTTAGACCTTTTTATTCTATATTCCACATCTCTTAACTCTCTTCTTTGCCATCTCTTTGACTCTCCCTGCTAGGTTCTGAGTAATTTATTTAAATCTTTCATTTCACTAACTCTCTCTTTAGGTGGGTCTGATGTGCTACTTATCTCATCCACTGAGTTTTTAAATTTGGTGATTATATTTTTCATTTCCAGAAATTCCATTTGGTTCTTTTTCAAATCTGCTTGGTCATTTTCAGCAGCATTTTGGTCCTTGCTTATGGTTTCAAGTCCATCTTTGATTTCTTTACACATTTGAAATGCAATTATTTATATTCTATATCCCATAATTGCAGCATTTTAGACTCTCAGGGAACTAATTCTGCTACTTGTTTCTTGTGTCTGTTGCTCATAGTGGCCTTTTCCCTTGTGTGTTTTGTAGTTTTAGACTGTGAGCTCATATTTGATCCCAAAAGGACCTTGGGATAAAGATACCTTCCTCCAGAGAATTTTCATTTACTTAGGCCAGGTTCCCTGAGACCACTTTAAGTTACTATTTTTAGTTTAGTATTTCTTGGGCAACAAAGGTAGTGAGAGGGCAGACCAATATTTATAACTTTCTAGGGAGCCTCCCTTGTGTCTCCCTCTGCTTGTGAGTGGATATTTCTTATGGCCAATCCCCTCATTCACTGAGGGTATAGCCCTTTAAGGGTCCCAGATTTATGCGGGAGGGAGGGAGAGAGAGAAGATTAAGTTTCAACTCCTCACACAGTGCAAGTCCAAGACCTTGTTTCCTACCTCTTGAGTACCCAAGGTTCCAGATTTCTGGAATTTGTAAATACCCCCAAGGTTGCTATGTCCTCATCTAGTTTACCAACTGGATTTCAGTTCCCTCTTCATTCTTGGCTGGAGGGGATTTCTGTTACTTCTGTGGGAGCTCAAAATTGCATTTAAAAGGATGTTTGCTGTAACTCATCCAGCACCTAGGTAGCTGTTGTTGTTGTTTTTTAAGATTTATTTATTTATGTACTTACTTTTATCCATTTTTACTACCCCAACCCCCGTTTTTGCTGTTTTTGTGTCCATTTGCTGGGCAATTCTCTGTGTCTGTTTCCTGCCCTTCTCTTCTCATCCTTCTCCTCCTGTCTTCATAGGGATTCAATCCTGGGAACCTCCAATGCGGGAGAGAGGCGTTCTGCCACCTGCACCACCTTAGTCCCTAGTTTTTTGGCTCCTCTCATCTTGCCTCTCCCTTGTGTCACTCTCCTGTTAAGTCATCATCTTGCTGCGTGGCTGGGTGGGGACTGGCTGCGCATCTGTGCAAGGGGCCTGGCAGCCTGCGTGATTTCTATATTTTTCTTTTTTTTTTAATTTTTACCAGGAGGTTCCGGGAATTGAGCCCAGGTCCCTCCATATGGGAGACGGACGCCCAACCATTTGAGCCACATCTGCCCCCCTAAGTAGTTTTTTTGAGGGAGAATGTCAGAAGCATTATTCCCTCCAATCCACCCTCTCATAATAGCTAAAGTGATCTTTTAAAGCCCAAATCTGATCACTGTTACTCCTGATCTAAAAATCCCTCAATGGCTACCCATTACTCTTAGGATAAAGACCAAGTTCCTTTCCAAGGCATGCCAGCACCTCTTCTGCTTACCAGGTGTGAGGTGGGTGTGCAGGGATTTCCCCCCAGGCTGGGGGTTGCTTCGGGGCAGGACCTTGAGCCGATTTCATCCTTCCTTCCTTCCCACAGATACTCACCATCCTCCCCTCTGGACCAGGCCTGAGGCTGCACCCTGGGGAACTCAAGGTCTACAAGAGCAGCAGGTGCCAGCCAGTGTGATGAGGCCTAGATAAGGGGAACCACTGGGGAATGAGGGGGCCCAGAGGAGGTGCCTAAGGGGGGGAGGGGCTCAAGGAAGCCCATTCAGCACTGAGTTGAGTTAAAGATGGAGAAAGAAGTCCAAGAAGGGGCAACAGCGCAAACAAAGGGCTGCAGGCATACTAGCAGTTTGGAGGAGGACCAAGCAGTTTGGCAGAGCTGGAAGACAGAGGCTGGGTAGCGCCTGCGTGGAGGCTGCAGACACTGGCCCCACCCGACCTGGTAATATCTTTAACAATCAGGCCATCACCACCCAGAGAGTATCACTCTGGTGATGTCTAAAATGATGCCTGTATTCTCTCATTCAATCCCCTCAAGAGCCCCAGGAGGCAGGGGCTCTACCAGCATTTGACAGATAAGGAAGTGAAGACCTGAAGACAGGAACCTAGTCTGGCTCCTCCCAGGAGACTGGAAGAAGACAGAAATGCTTTCCCTTAAGCAACTGGGCCACACCTATCCCCTCCTGGCAGTGACTGAGGCCTCCCTTTTCCAGGCTGCCCCAGGCCTGAAAGGCTGTTCTGCTCCAGGGTACTCTGCTGGGCCCAGGCCACATACCTTCCTGAATTCCCCGTTGCACCTTGGGGAAATGGAGGCAGCAGGGGTGATGACCACCGCCAGGGGCTATGGTATAGTGGGGGAGGGGGTCCCTCCCTTTCAGACTCCACCCACACTTGAAGCCAAGGTGAGAAGGGTACTGGAGGGTGGGAGGGGGTACCAGACAGCCCGGAGCCACCCCCCTCATTGCCTTTCCCTCTCAGCTCCCAGCTGTGGTGTGCCTAGAAGCTGCTCCTTAGTGCCTGAACCGAGAACCAAGCAGAGCTGGGAAACCCATAGGAACAGAAAGTGAGGTAGGAGCAGGGCAGCAAAGTCACTCAGTGAGCAGATTGGAGTCAGAGCTGGCTTTCAATCCCTGCGGCTCAGAGGGTGAATTAACTTGTCCATGAGGACCCACTGCTTCCGAAGTGACCTTTCTAAACTGCAAACTGATTGTGACCTTCCTTCCAAAGGGTCCCCCTTAGCTATACACAAAGTACCCTCCTGCTGCAATCTGATCACCCAGTATCATGTGGCATGAAGTGATGTGACAATGCCTGTTGCGGCATGGCCTTCAAGAGTTTTGAAAGCAGACACCCCTGGACTCAGGCTGCAGCTCTGCAACTTACTTGCTGGTTGACATTTGGAAGATTATTTCACCTCTCTGAAACTAAATTTCCTCATCAGTGAAATGGGAATGACAGGGCCTACCAGGTTTGTTGTGAGGCCTAACAGCACAATGGGAATTACCCAGGAAATGATCGTAATTGTTCTTTTTTCTACGATTATGCATTTTCATCATTTTCCTTATTGAGCAGCACTTTTTTAATGAAATCAATGACTTTGAAAAATTGAGTGCACATATCCTAGGACCCAGCAATTCCACTCTAGCTGGCACCCTAGAGAAACACTCACATATAAGGTGACAACTTTGAAAGAATATTCAGTGTTTGAATAGCAATGAAAGGCACTGGGAACCAAACCACGTCAATGTTCTTCAAGAAGCACAGATAAGTAAATAAATGGGAGTCTCTGTATATAGTGGAATACCATACTTCATTGAAAGGGGAGGGGGACACCAGAGCTGCAAGGATCAACAAGGCTCAATTTCAGAAACATAATGGTGAGTGAGAAAAAACAACCTGCAGAATGATACATCTTGTCTGACTCCATTTATATAAAGTTTTTCAGTGAATAAGGACAAATTTCTTATTTTTTGATGTAGACACAATCAGCAAAAGGACAAAAAGAGGCAGGAAAATGATCAAACCAAAATTCAGGATGGGGATTATCTCTGGAGACGGAAGGAGGGAGGGGAAAGGGGTTGGACAGGCATCCACAGGGGCTTCAACTGTCTCTGCCATGGTTTATTTCTCAAAAAGAAGAGCTATGAAATAAATGGGGCACAATGCTAATCTCTGACAAAAGACATGGGAGTTCATTTTATTATTTGCTATATTTTTCTTAAGTCTCCAAATATTTCATAATTTTCCATTTAAAACTTAAGGCTTGGTTTGTTCACCACTGGCCCACCATGCTCAGGGCTGGGCCCAGAGCAGGCCTTGGTGCATGTTTGTTGAGTGACTGAATGAGTATCTATGGTGAAGGTGGGAATTGGTTCTGCTTCAGCCCTCATCTGCTAAGACCCCACCAGGATGGCACCAACCAGGTGGGGACAGATGGACCTATGTGGCCTCAAAAAAGAGTGGGACTCCCATGGGTGCACAGGGAGGCAGATAAGGCTCAGCATGAAGAAGAGGACCCAGATCTCTGCCCTGGAGACATGCATCTGGGACCAGAGGAGCCAGCAGTTGTAGGGGGACTCAGACACCGGATGCAAGTACATAAAGAAGCGGGATGAATGAGGCTTCCAGCTTGGGAGTCTATGATTCTTTGACTGCAACCTGCTGCATGCCTGCCTTCTCTCCTGGAAATCACTTCCCTGGACCCAGCAAGGTGGTGCTCAGTCAAGGATAGGCAGAAGGGACCTAATCAGGCTCCAGGTTTATAAGGACTTCAGCCCAGCTCAGGGCGGAAGCAGCCAGCCCAGCGTCCCTGTATTTTCCAAAGGAGGGAACAGAAGCCTAGAGAGGCCACACAACAAAAATGGTCAAGGTAAGACACAATCAGGCCACCCTCTCCCAGGCAGGGGTATTACGCAGGGTCCCAGTGGCCAAGCCCCCACCCCGCTGTCACTGTACCTCCCCACCCCCCAGCACACCACAGGCCCTCTGGAAGCCTCCAGCTGCCAGCTGGTACCAGTCTTGTCACCTCCCTGTTCACGTGTCAGCCCTGAGGCCCTTGGCAAATATTGTCCCTGGTGGTAAGGCCCCAGGCAGGACAGGCACTCCTCCCGGCTCACCTGGGCGGAATCCCTGCCCAGCAACCTCTGAGCAGTCAGGGCTTCCACCAGCCGTCCCCCTCCCACTGGGGCCCAGGAAAGGCAGTTAGTTGCTCAAGGTCTCCCAAAAGCTAGCAGCTGTCAGGGCTACAGGGGCAGGGTTGGGGTCTTAAAGGTTTCCTGGGGGGGTGGCGGGGAGGGAGGACGAGGGCAGGGTGCGCTGCAGAGATCCATGTTTAAAGTGACAATGCCCACCTTTTACTACCTGGTTCCTGCTGCTCCCAGTGGGCCCGGATCAGTCCGGCCCAGGTTGGACCATACGTTTGCCCCTTAACTCCCCCAAATTTCCCTGCAGATGATGAGGCAGAGTGGCCTTCGGGTAGGGGCTTTGACATCAGACAGAACTGCGTTCAAATCCCAGCCCCACTTCCTACCTCCTGTGTGAACTAAGACAAGTCATTTAAAAGCCCTGCCTCAGTTTCCTCATCTGTAATGGGGGTGATAAAAACAGAACGCATCCCACAGGTGTAGATGCCAGGAGGATAGGAAGGTGGCTCTGAATGTGGCTGTTACTATAGCCCCGTGAGAAAGTTGGGATCCAGAGGGGGAGTGACCGACCCAGGGTCCCCGGCGACTCCACTCTCCTCGGCTGTTTCCGCAGCCCTCCTCCCCGGCCCCAGAGTTGGGGGCGGCAGCAGCACCCAGAGGCTGGGGCCGGGTGGGCGGCGCCGTGCGTCCGGGGCAGGGGGCTGGAAGCCGCAGTGCGGACCGCGGGCGGGTGGCTTGGGGGAGGCCTGGCGCTGCGCCCGCCCCACGCCCCTGCTCCCAGCGGGCCCAGGCCGCGTTCCCAGGAGCCGTCCCGCGCGCACTTACCCCGCGGGCTGGGCGCCCGGGGCGCCGGCGGAGCTCATGGCGGAGGGGCGCGGGCAGCGCTGCCTGCCCCGGACGCCAGCCGCGGCCCAGGTGCTGCGGCCGGAACCCGGAGCCGGGCGCTGTGCCGCCGAGCCGCGGACGCGGCGACTGGGGAGGGGCGCGCCAGGGGCGGGGTAGGCAGCTGGGCCGGGCCAGGCCGGGCCTCGGTCTGCCCACCCGCGCAGTGGGGCCATGGTCGCCGCCTGGCTGCGGCCGACGAGAGATTGGGCCGAACTGGGTGGCGGGGAGTCTGCGGTGCCAGAGACTCCCCCATCCCCCACCCCACCCCCAGCTCAAGTAAAAGTCTGGCCGGCCCATAACCCCAGGGACTCGTGCCCTCAGATAGCCCCAACTATTGGAGGGCAGAAAGTTCTCCTCCTAGACCTGAGACCCATCTCCCTGTCACTCTCCCCTCCCCCACGACTCGCACCTCGAAGCGACCCCTACCTGAGCCCTTCATCAGCCTGCTTACCCTGGGGTGCATTGATGGGGCTGGGAGGGGCGGGGGGTGGGGACATAGGCAGAAAAAGGCCTAGTCTCCGGAGCCAGGCTTAGATTTTAATTCCACGCACTTGCCCACCTGTGTGATTGGGTTGGCAGAAGACCAGAAGGTGGAAAATAATACGGTTTAGCACTCACTGCTAGCCAGCAGTTTACACTTGCCTTCCAGAATAATCCCTATAACTGCCATTTTACAGATGGGGAAATTGAGGCACAGAGAGTTCATGTGAGTTGCCCAAGACCATTCACCTAAGTGGCTAGCTGGGATTGGAACCCAGACCTCCTGACTCTGCGCATACCCTCTCCCCGTTACCCTCTCCAGTGAGGGCCACCCACAATACTCCCCAGATGCCTGCTGTGTGCCTGACTCTGAGGTGGGTGTCTAGGACCAGGGCTAAAGCAGGCCTTGTCTGCTGGTGGAGAAAGCCACTGGCATGTAAGGAGTTAACCAGCCACCACCTCCAGGCCCCAGATGCTCTTAATCATGACTCATCAGAGCACAGGGCTGCCATTAGAGCTGTCCCTTCACAAAGGCAGGGGACAGAAGGAGGAGGGACTCCAGCTCCCCTGGATCAGCTCCAGGATATCAGAAGAGGAAATAGGAGGGGGAAGCCTGTAGAGAGAACCATGGTGGGAAGAGGGCTTAGACCAGGT
>JAQZBX010113242.1:0-10128 GCA_029593785.1 Cabassous unicinctus | reverse complement strand
ATTCTATCTTCTCCTGTCCTCTCCTTTTCTCTGCTTTTCTTTCTCTCTCCCTCCCTCTCTCTAGTCTTCCCAAGGAGTTAACAATTTTATTAGTCTTTTCAAACTTGTTGGCTTTTACATTTTTCTCTAATTTCTCCTACTTTTGTATTTCATTAATTGCTGATCTTATATTTACTATTCCCTGACTCTTACTTTCATTGAGTAACTTACTGAATTGGATACTTAAATCATGGATGACAAGTATTCTTTATCTAAAATATGCCTTCAAGGCATATTTACACATTTACAGCCTAGCATATCTTGAAATGTGTCTCAGAAGACTGATTTTATTATCTTTCCATTTAACATATATTAAATTTTCATTGCAACACTAATTTTTTTGACTGAAACATGGGAATTCTCTACTTATATTTTTGTTTTTCAGAGAATACATATGGAATTGTTTCAATTCTTGGAAATTTCTTGAGGTTTGCTTTGAGGCACAGTATATCATTAATCTTGAAATGCTCCATACGGCCTTGGGAAAAATGTGTATCCCCGGGTTGTTAAAGACAGTGTTATATATGTTAAAGGGATAAAAAAAAAGTTAAGTTTGCTCTTCAGCACTTCTCTATCCTTACTGCAATTGACCTCTTGTTTGATTGGTTATTGGGAGCAATGTGCTAAAATCTCCTACTTTGCTTATGGATTGTATATACTGTTTTATGAGGGCATAAATCTTCCTGACGAATGTATTATTTAATCACAATGAAATATCTTACTTTTTGCTAATGACCTTCTTGCCTTGAAGTCTACATTTTCTTCTATTAACATAGATGTACATACAGTTAGGGGGAAAGAGAGACAATGTATATGTGACAGTTAGGCTAATGTGTCAACTCGGCCAGGTAATTGTGACCAGTTGTTTGGTCAAGCAAGCACTGGGCTAATTGTAATACAAGGACATTTATGGGCTTTAGTCATCAGTCATCAGTGAGTTTACTACATAGATGGCTGATTACATCAACCAGGGAGATTGCTATCAGCAATGAGTGATGTTTTATCCAATCAGTTGAATGCCTTAAAAGGGGAAGTGATTACAGCATTCAAAGATAATTTCCCAGCTCATCTCTGGACAGCCAACATCTCCCAGAAACTCATCAAGGACCTTCACTGGACTTTCATCGGAGCCCCTGGTTTGCAGGCTGCCTGCAGAACCTGGACTTGTGCATCCCCACGGTCACGTGAGACTCTTATAAAATCTCATACTATTTACAGATATCTCCTGTTGATTCTATTCCCTAGAGAACCCTAATACAGCTTTGTGTCAGGAGTGGTTCTTGAAGAATAGAATCTTTTTGTTTTTTTGTGTTTTTTTTTTTAACTTTATTTTGTACATTTAATAATTGAAAATATAAACAATTAAAAACTAAAAAGTAAACACATATGAATAAATATATACATTTCTCAATTAAATGTAATGGATACATACAAATTTTTTTTTGAATCAAACAATATGTTACACAATATATTTGATTCATAGTAACACATTCATACAGTATTTGTCCTTTTGTGTCTGGCTTGCTTCACTCAACATAATGTCCTCCAGGTTCATCCATGTTGCCATATGCTTTACGACTTCATTTCTTCTTACAGTTGCATAATATTCCATTGTGTGAATAGACCACAGTTTGTTTATCCATTCATCTGTTGATGGACACCTGGGTTGTTTCCAACTTTTGGCAATGGTGAATAATGTTGCTATGAACATCGGTGTAAGAGTAGAATCTTAAACACGGGACGTTTGAGGTTGTTCTGGGAGTTTTGCAATTACTGTAATTGGACTCAAGGGTACTAATGACTCCCTTTTCAATAATGAAGAGGCCACTAACAGTCGATGCCATGAGTTGGCAATGGAGATACATAAAATATCATCACTGGATTTCCCTACTTCCACACTTACAAGAGTCAAGGATCTAGGTGAGAGTGTTTTCAACACCTCCAGTTTTGTGAAGTCAAAAGGTATAATGATGTTGGCTGGCTCCTCATTGAAACTCTGGATACAGTTACAAAAGAAAGAGATGAGCTAAAGGCTTCAAATTTGCAACTTAAACGTGGCGTGAATGATGCGAAAGTTTCTATGTGTGCAGCCACAAGCTTGAAGTATCTGAAAACCAAACTCAGACTCTCATTGTATGAGTAGCAGAGTTACAAAGGAAACTAAAATCTCAACCCCGTAGAGTATCTGTGGTTAAAGTGAAGGCACTGACTGGAAAGGAGTGGAACCCAGAGGATTGGGATGGAGACATACAGGATGATGATAATATTGGTGGGGACACTGGAAACCTAAATTCTGAGGAGACTTTACCAAATAAAACTGTGATGGCTACCCTATGGAGACCACACTTTGTCAACCTTGTATCACACAGCCTCCAGCGTGCCCCAGAGAAACTAGACCTCCTCCCAGGCCTGAGGCAGGAACCAGCCAAACTCCAGTATTCACTGCCCAGCCTCTGGCCTGCCACAAGGGAGTCTGGACCTTCTCCCAGCCCTAAGGCAGGTACCAGCCCAACTCCAGCATACACTGCCCAATCTCCACCCTGCCCTGAGCAATGTGCCTTCCAACCCCTCCCTGAAGAGATTAATCCAGTCTCACCAGAAGAAAATGCAAAGGAATGCCCTAAGGTCAGCAGCTTGTAAGAAATTTCTAATCCTTCTCCTTACCCACCCCCACCACCCCTCTTCTCTTCCAGACCTATTAAACTAGACTAAAATCACAACAAGCCCCCAAAGGTGAAATAAAAAGTGTGACCCATGAGGAAGTACACTACACTCTGAAAGAACAGCATGAGTTTTCCAACTTATATAGACAGAAATCAGGGGAGTATGTGTGGGAATGGATAATGAAGGTATGGGATAATGGTGGAAGGAATATAAAGTTGGATCACCCTGAATTTATTGATATGAGCCCACTAAGCAGAAATTCTGAATTCAATGCTGTAGCTCGAGGGCTTAAAAAGGGCTCTAGCAGTTTGTTCAGGTGGTTGACTGAAACATGGACCAGAAGATGGTCTACAATGTCTGAGGGTGAGATGCCTGATTTGCCCTGGGATACAGTAGAAGAGGGAATTCAAAGGCATATTGATATTGGAATGCTAGAATGCATTTACCATTTAAGACCTGCCCAACCACACCAGGAATGTCCAGAGGACACACCTTTAACCAGGACTGTGAGGAATAAATTTATAAGACCAACTCCATCTTCCCTGAAGAGTTCTGTGGCTGCTCTTCTCTGTAGTCCAGATATTACTGTAGGGAGGACTGTAATGGAATTAGAATCCTTAAATATTGTGGGGATGATCAGATCTCGGTCCCATAAAAGTCAAGTATCAGCAGTTAATCACCAAAGACAAGGTAGGCGTGGCTACTACAATGAAAGGCATATTCAAAGCAATACTTAAAATAGTCTGAGTCGCAAAGAGTTATGGCATTGGCTAATAGATCATGGAGTACCTAGAAGTGAAATAGATGGGCAGTATACTAAATTTCTTCTGGATCTGTATAACCAGAAGAGCTCTAGGTGGAACTAACAAAACCCTAACTCAAATTACAGACACAGAGAATCACTTCCCAGACTTGAGATAGTTTACAGATCCAGAGCCCCTTGAATGAGAAGGTCAGGTTCCATTGGGGAAGGATCCTGTTAAACTGCCAAAAATTTATACTGTTAATCTTCCCTCCACCTTTCCCCAGAGTAACCATGCATTAGGGAAAAGGAAATGATCAGACATTTGGGGGATTATTAGACACTGGCTCAGAAGTGACATTAATTCCAGGAGACCCCAAACGTCACTGTGGTCCACCAGTCAGAGCAGGGGCTTCTGGAGGTCAGGTGATAGATGGAGTTTTAGCTCAGGTCCGTCTCACAGTGGGTCTGGTGGGTCTCTGGACCCATTCTGTGGTTATTTCCCCAGTTCCAGAATGCATAATTGGAACAGACATACTCAGTAACTGGCAGAATCCCTACACTGGATTCCTGACTTGTGGAGTGAGTGCTATTGTGGTAGGAAAGGCCAAGTGGAAGCCAACAGAACTGCCTCTGCCTAGCAAAATAGTAAATCAAAAGCAATACCAGATTCCTGGAGGAAATGCAGAGATTAGTGCAACCATCAATGATCTGAAGAATGCAGGAGTGGTGATTCCCACCATATCCCCATTCAACTCTCCTATTTGGCCTGTGCAGAAAACAGATGGATCTTGGAGGATAACAGTAGATTATCATAAACTTAACCTGGTGGTGACACCAATTGTAGCTGCTGTCCCAGATGTGGTATCATTGCTTGAGCAAATTAACACAACCCCTAGTATGCAGCTACTGATCTGGCAAATGCTTTTTTCTCAATTGCCATTAGTAAGAACCACCAGAAACAGTTTGCTTTCAGCTGGCAAGGATAGCAGTATACCTTCACTGTCCTGCCTCAGGGGTATACCAGCTCTCCAGCCCTATTTCATAATATTGTCTGCAGGGAGACCTTGATCATATCTCCCTCCCACAAGACATCACACTGGTCCATTATATTGATGATATCATGTTGAAAGCATCTAGTGAGCAAGAAGTAGCAAAGACTCTAGACTTATTGGTAAGGCATTTGCATGAGAGAGGATGGGAGATAAATCCAACAAAAATACAGGGGCCTTCTACCTGATTCTGTTTCCTAGAGAACCCTGACTAACACAGTGTGTAAAACAATAATTAAAATCTATGTTAATAGGCTTACAATGTATATAGATGTAATCTGGGGCAATTACAATATAAAGAGGGAAGGACAGAGATATATAGGTTTGCATACTACAGATTGGTACTATTCGAACTACGTTTGTTATAAGTCGAAATGTTACTTGTAGGTACAAAGGTAACCACTAAGAAAATAACTAAAACATATAAAGAAGGAAAGAGTAAGGTAATCAAAATAGTACAAAACAAAAAAATCAACTAAATATAAAGAAAGGCAATAATGGAGTAACTAAGAGGGAAAAAATCATACATGTACAGAAAACAAATAGTTAAATGGCAGAAGTAAATCCTTCCTTATCAGTTATAACCATAAACGTAAATGGATTAAATTCTCCTATTAAAAGACAGAGATTGGCAGATTGCATGAAAAAGCATAATCTATCCTAGAGACTCATTATACATACAAAGGCTGAAAGTTAAGGGTGGAAAAAGATCTTCCATGCAAATTAATAATCAGAAGAAAGCCAGAGTGGCTATATTATTGTCAGATAAAATAGATTTTAAGAAAAAAAGGTTACAAGAGACAAAAAGGTTATTATATATTGATAAAAGGTTCAATTCAGCAAAAAGATATAACAGTTATAAACATATGCATCTAAAAAGAGAGACCAAAAACAAATTAAATGAAAACTGACATAATTGAAGGGAGAAGAAGATAGTTCTACAATGTCGCTGGAGACTTCAATATACCACTTTCAATAATTAATAGAACATCTAAAGAAAAGATCAATAAGGAAATAGAGGACTTGAACACCATTATAAACCACAGACCTCATGGACATAAGAGCACTCCAGCCAACAACAGCAGAATACATGTTCTTCTCAAGGACACATGGATCATTCTCCAAGATAAACCGTATGTTAGGCCACAAATCAAATCTTAATAAATTTTAAATATTGAAATCATACAAAGAGTCTTCTCCAACCAAAATGGAATGAAGCTAGAAATCAGTCTAACAGAAGGAAAAAGGGAAAATGTATAAATATGTGGAAGTTTAAACAACACACTATCAAACAACTAATGGTTCAAAGAAGAAATCACAAGGAAAATAAGAAAAATTTAGAGACGAATGAAAAGGAAAATACAACATACCAAAATTTATGGGATACAGCAAAGGCAGTATTCAGAGGGAAATTTATAATTGTAATGCCTACATTAAAAAAGAAGAAAGATGAAAAATCAATAGCCTAACTTCATAACCTAAACAAATAAAAAAGAAAAGTAAGCTAAACCCAAAGATAGTAGAAAAAAGATTGGAGCAGAGATAATTAAAATAGAAGAAAAACAATAGAGAGAATGAATGAAACCAAAAGATTGTTTTTAGAAAAGATCGATAAAATCGATAAGCCTTTGGCCAGACTGATAAAGAATAAAAGAGAGAGGACACAACTAAGAATAGGAACAAAAGTAGGGACATTACTACCAATCTTATAGAAATAAAAAGGATTAGAAGAAGATTCATGAATAATTGTTTGTCAACAAATTAGAAAACAATATGAAATGGAAATTCCTAAAAACATAAAAATTACCTAATCTAACACAAAAAGAAGCAGAAAATCTCCACAGACCTATAACAAATAGAGATTGTGTCAGCAATCAAAAACCTCCCAAAAAAGAAAAGAACTGGAACTGGATGGCTTCATTGCTGAATTACCAAACATTTAAAGAAGAATTAACACCAGTCAAAACCTTTCAATATTTAGATAAGGAGGGAACACTTCCTAACTTACTCTATTAGGCCCACATTACCCTGATACCAAAGTCAGAAAAAGACAGCACAAGAAAAGAAAATGACAGAATAATATCCCTTATAAATAAAGACACGAAAATCCTCAACCAGTATTGGCAAACAATTCCAACAGTGTATTTAAAGGGATTTATTCCAGGAATGCATGGTGGTTCAACTTATGGAAACCAATCGATGCAATATGCCACATTAATAGAATGAAGGGGAAAAAAAGACAAAGTTCAGCAAAGTGGCGGGATACAAGATTAATATGCAAAAATAAGTAGTGTTTCTTACACTACTAATGAGCAATCTGAGAAGAGTGTCAGAAAAAAATTTTCATTTAGAATAGCCACTAAAAGAATCAAATATTTAGGAATAAACTTAACCATAAAGGCCCTGTAGTCAGAAAACTAAAAACACTGCAAGAAGAAACCAAAGAAAACTTAAATAAATGGAAGGACATTACGTGTTCCTGGATTGCAAGACTAAAATATCATTAAGATGTTAATTCTACCCAAACTGATTTATAGGTTCAACACAATCCCAATCAAAATCCCAACAGCCTTTTTTGCAGAAATGGAAAAGCCAATTATCTAATTTATTCGGAATCATAAAGGACCCCAATTGGCCAAAAATGTCTTAAAAAAGAAGAACAATGTTGGAGGACTCTCACTTTGACTTTACAGCATATTACTTAGCTATAGTGGTAAAAACAGCATGTTACTGGCATAAAGTATAGACTGACCGACTGAACCAAACTGAGAACTCAGAAATAGGACCTCACATCTATGGTCAAGTGATTTTTTTTTTCCTTATTCTTTTTCTTTTTTTATTCTATTTTTATGGTCAAGTGATTTTTGACAAGGCTGTCAAGCCCACCCAGCTGGAGCAAAACAGTCTATTCAGAAAATGGTGCTGGGAGAACTAGATAACCATATCCAAAAGAAAGAAAGAGGACCCCTATCTCACACCTTATACAAAAATTAACTCAAAATGGATCAAGAAACCGAATATAAAAGATACAACCATAAAACTCCCAGGAGAAAATGTAGGGAAACATCTTCAAGATCTTGTGGTAGGTGGTAGTTTCTTAAACCTTATACCCAAAACACAAGCAATGAAAGAAAAAAATTGATAAATGCGACCTCCTTAAATTTGTTCTACAAAACAGTTCAGCAAGAAAGCCTACACAATGGGAGAAAATATACGGAAACCTCATATCCCATAAGGGTTTGATATCCATGTTATATAAAGAGATCGTAAAACTCAACAATAAAAAGACAAGCAACCCAATTTAAAAATGGGCAAAAGACTTGAATAGACATTTTTCCAAGGAGGAAAAAAAATGGCCAAAAAGCACATGAAACCAATGTTCAATACCATTACCTATGAGGGAAATGCAGATCAAAACTACAATGAGATATCATTTCAACCTATTAGAATGGTCACTATTAAAAAGTCAGGAAACTACAAGTGTTGGAGAGGATGCAGAGAGACAGGAACACTTATTCACTGTTGGTGGGAAGGTAGAATGGTACAGCCACTGTGGAGGTCTACTTGGTGGTTCCTAAGGAAGTTAGACAGATGTGCCATGTGACCTGGCAATTCCACTACTAGGTATATACCCAGAAGAACTGAGAGTAGTGACATGAACAGACATCTGCATACCGATGTTCACAGCAGCATTAATCACAATTGCCAAAAGATGGAAACAGCCCAGGTGTCCATCAACTGATAAATGAACAAACATATTGCAGTGTATACACACGGTGGAATATTATGCAGCTGTAAGAAGAAATGAAGTATGAAGGATATGATAACAGGATAAACCTGGAGGATGTTATGTTGAGTGAAGTAAGCCAAACACAAAAGGACAAATACTGTATGAATGCTCTATTATGAACTATATTGTGTAAACTCTTGGAGTTAGTAACTAGAATAAAGGTCACCAGAAAATAGAATGAGGGTAGAGAATGGAAAGCTGAGGGTTAATCTATGTACATTTGGTTAACTGGTTGTTTGTAAATCTTTGGAAATAAACAGAAAAGGTGAAAGCATATCACAGTGTTTGCAACTAGCAGTGCTATTAAATGGGTATGACAGCAGCTGAAAGGGAAAGTCTAAGGACATGTATATTACTAGAAGGAAAGCTAAAAGATGTAACATAGGGTTGTATAACATTGTGTCCATCAACGGATGAATGGAAAAACAAAATGTGTTACATACACACAGTAGAATATTGTTCAGGTATAAGAAAAAATGAAATTGGGATGCACATGACAACATGGATAAGCCTTAAGGATATTATGTTGAGTGAAATAAACCAGACACAAAAGGACAAATACTATATGGTCTTACTAATATGAATAAAAATGATGAGTAAACTCATGGAGGTAAACTCTAGAGTACAGGTTACTAGGAGATAGAATATGGGTTGAGAATGGGAGCTGATGCTCAAAGTATGTAATATTTTTAATAAGGTTTATTTTTAAAGTAGGGAAAAGACTAGAGTTGTTAGTAACACATTATAGTGAGTATACCTAACACTGCTGAATTATAAATGTGACTGTGGCTGAAAGGGGTAGTCTATGGATGTTAATTGTCAATTGAAAAGAAGCTAGAGAATAGTCTAGGGACTGTAAACAGTGCTTTTGGTGGTGAAGACTGTGGTTAATAGTACAAATTTAAAAATGTTCTTCCTTTACAGTGTCCCGACCCGCGGGACAATCAACTGGGGCTCAGGACCTGTGAAGAAAAGAATGGTATGGGACAAGGAGACGCGAAGAATGACAGCAAGACAGGATTCTGATCAAGCTGCAAAAGTTTATTGAAGAGGCAGGGTATATATACTCTAAAGGAGGAGGGTGTGGATTGGTGGACCTAAGGGCGGGTGGCGGTTTAGGATTGGTGGCTGCAGTTGCTAGGGTAGGTGGCAGAAATGCTTTTGGCGCGAAGGGGGTGCTTTTGGCGCAAACTCTCTTACTTCCTTGAAGAAGGCTAACTGTAGCTTAGCTGTTCTTTGTCTCAGCCCTGGCGGCCATGTTACATGTCACATGTGCTGCTGACAAGGTGCATAATATGAGTGCTACTGTGAAGGTCCCCAACATTACAGTGTTAAGAAAATGGTGATAGATGGGAAAATTACAACTAACCTAACTTATGGATGACAGTTAACAATAATATATTTTTGCAGCAATGGCAAAGATGTTATATCAATTCTAAGGGACAATAATTGGGGGGTAAAAAGGGGTATGGGATTTGTCCTTTAAGAGTAATGGAAATGTTCTAAAATTGATTGAGGTGTTGACAGTACAACTCTGTGAAGAAAATGAGAGCCTCTGAGTATACATGTTGAATGGACTGCTCAAAGTATGGGACTGTACAACACACGGAATCCAGTGGTGGAAGATGGTCTGTGATTTCAGAACAAATATAAGAATGTTCTCTCAAGAACTATAACAAATATATAATACTAATATAGGGTGTTAATAATCAAGTGGGTTGGGGGAAAATACACCAAATATAAGATATGCACTGTAGTTAGTAGTATTTTGACAATGTTCTTTCATAGTTTGTAAGTAATGTTTCACAACTATGCAAGGTATTGATGGTTGGGTGATGTAC
>JAQZBX010113241.1:0-10118 GCA_029593785.1 Cabassous unicinctus | reverse complement strand
ACAAGCAAAAACTTTCACTTTTCCCTTCTTCCCAACCCCTGGTAACCTCTGATCTACTTTCTTTCTCTGTAAATTTGTTAATACTAGATATCTCATATAAGTGACATCATACAATATTTGTCCTATGTGCTTTACTTACATCATTGAGGATGTTTTCAAAGGTCATCCATGTTGCCACATGTCTTAGAACGTCATTCTTTCTTAAGGCTAAACAATATTCCAATGTGTAAATGTACCACACACTGTTTATCCATTCACTTGTTAATGGACAGTTCACATTTATTCTACCTTTTAGCTATTGTGACATATACTGCTATGAACCTCTGTGTACAAGTATCTGTTTGGGGCCCTGTTTTCTTTTCATATATGTGTAGAAGGGGAATCGCTGGGTCCTATGGTATCTCTATATTTATCTTTTTTTGAAGAATCACTATATTGCTTTACACAGTGGCTACAACATTTTTCATTCCCATTAATGCACTAGAGTTCTAATTTTTAGGAATCCTCCCAATATTAGTTACTTACCATTTTGTTTTTGTTTTGTTTTAGCAATAGCCATGCTTGTGAGTTTGAACTGGTATCTCAATTTGGTTTGGATTTGAATTTTCCTAATGGGAAATGAAGTTGTACTTTTTTTTTTCTATGCTTATTGCCCATTTGTATAGCCTTTTTCAAAAAATGTTTGTTCAAATTTTGCCCATTTTTAAATTGGGTTCTTTAACTTTTTGTTGTTTCTATATCTGGACATTAATCCTTTATCCAACATATACACAGATTTCCTTTAATCAAATATTTGTAATAAACTCTCATTGTTCCCATCATTTAGCAAACACATGTTGACATCGTACCATTTGCTAGGTGCTGTCATGATGGTCACACACACACGTGCACACACAGATGAAGAACTGGCTGCAGCAGTCACAGGTCTCACATTCCAGGGAGAGAGCAAAGACACAGTCAAGAGAACATCAGGGTGCAGTGAACATCACAAACCCTGCAGGAACTGATTTTATTATTAGAAACAAACACTCTGAATGTGATGCTATCCTTCAAAGCTCGGATTTTTGTTTCTTTGTCTTTATTATCATTATTTGGGTTTTTAAAAATTGTACTGATGAAAAAATAAAACAGTAAGTAAAATAAAAAATAATGAAGCAGAAAAAGAAAATGACAGAATAGACATTAGAGAAGGCAGCAGATTAGAAGCTCTAGTTATTTGAAAGTTTTCTGTGAACATCTTGAGACCCTCAAAGCTAGTAGGGGACCGGAATAAAGACACTCAGGGTAGCAAAGCTCTGATGGGCAGTGAAAGGTTGGGACAAATGCAGAATTGTTTGAGCTGAAGTTCACCAGAGAGGTGAGGGCAACCCAGTCTGTGTTGCTGCTGCACCAGAAAGAAGTCACTATAGTGAGAACCTTCAGTGGGTCAGACTGCAGATCATCATCATCAATCAGCCTAAAGGTGCAACACTCAAAGCCTGTTCAGGACAGAACCAAGGAGGCATCAAGGCTGTCATGCTTGGGAGCAAATGTTCAAAGAAACTCGCTTTGGATTATCTGTGCCTTGGATGTACTAGGAGAATCCTGATGGGCAGTAACCTCAGCACATTCATGCTAGATCTTAAACTGGAATTGGGAGCTCAACAGCTTTTAAAATGTGTTTTGTATATATGTCTATATCGTACACACACATTGCATACATACTTATCTGCAGTCTCACATATTGATAAATATTTGTATATCCTGGAACCATTTTTAAAGGGTTTTAATTTTATTTAAGAAAAATCCAAGTTTATACATACCTCCACATAGAGACCTGAGTGTTTAATTTAATTGCATGAAATATTTGATATGATATTGTATTATCGTGGTTCATTGACAGCCCTTCAAAATGACTCTTCTTATTTTTGGCATGATCTTGATACTCTTTCTTTGTTTTCTGATACAATAACTTTCCCAGGCTCTTTTTAAAAAAATATTCTTGCTTTAGACCTAGAACCATCCAAGGGTATTTAGAGATCACCATGTTGTCATTAGTTTGCTTATTCTTTTGTTGATAATTGCATGTAATTTTTTCAGTGGACATGGCTAAGATACAAATGGTTTTTTAAAAACTGAAACTACTTCATGAATTCATAATGACCTTCAAGTTTAAAGGCTACAGATATGTATGTGGATAGAGTCACTCAAATAATAGCCAACAAAACATTATTAGATGAATTCCAAGGTGAGAACAATGGTTCAGTGTAAGCTCAGTTTAAGAAATGTGTAGAAATAAAACTGATTAGGAAAAGGAAGAAGTCAGGGTAGTATGTAATGTAATGTTCTCTGCAAATATCTACATAATGCAGTATTAAAATGGGATAAGAATTATATAGTATATGGAAGAAAGGAGCATTTCTATTCATTTAATGAATTACAGGGAGATGTAATGGAGGATAAATAGGGAGAAGATCATTTCATATCTACAATGAAAAATTAGTTAATATCCACATACAAAGAGCATATAACCTGTGCAAACCAAATGGTAAAACAAAACAAAACAAAATCCAATGAAAAATGTGCAAAAGATTTAAATAGGCATTTCACAGAAGAATGACATAAAATGGCTAACTGTATATGGAGAATCATTCAAAATCATTATTTTTGTTTTTCAAGTTTTTTTTTTAATTGAGAAGTAGCAGGTTTACAAAAATACCATGCATAAGTACAGGGCTCCATATAATTTCACTCTTCTCACACATGCAACTTTTCCTTATGATTCACATTTTTCATTACTATGGCATTGTTATTACAATGGGTGAGACAATGTTATAATTATATTCTTAACCATAGTCCATAATTTACATTAGGGTTCATTGTTTGGATTATACAGTTCTATTGGGTATTAATTTTTTATTATGCTAACATATACAACAAAATTTCCCATATTTGCCACTTTCAAATACACAATTAAGAGTAGTAAATTACACTGACAACATTGTGCTACCATCATATTAATATTAACAAGGTGAGGCATTCCACAAGACCTACAAACAAGCATGGGGTTCATCACTGAAAGCCTTTTCTGACAATGCCTAGCTTTGCCATTTTCCTTCCACTCCATTGAACCTGGATTCTTTCCAATTGGCTAACTTCTCCAGACCGCAGACATGGTTTTGGTCACAGCCAATGAAAAGTCTTGGCTGATGTCCAAGATGATTAAATTTTCCGTTTAGTGTCATCTGCCGGCCTTCGAGTGCATTGCTTCCCAGGATGCAAAGTACCGCCCAGTTTCCTGGTGAGAGAGCTAAAAGGTGCTGGTTGTTGACTTCTGAGTCGCAGATACTCTCTGCTTCCCTCACCAAAAATATCGCGATGGAGAGGCTATCCCCAGCATATACAAGCTTGGGAATCCACAGAACACACGCCCCAGACCAGACACCATCAACCCTGAGCGCAGAGGTTTCTGGTCCCGGTCTACTCCTTTGCCATCTAGAGCCGGACCAGCTCTCTTGGGAGAGCCAGGACTTCTCCCACTGGCAAATACGTTCAGGGCCCTGCGTGTTTCTGCACTGGGAGAGCCTGCCACACGGACCCAGGGTAATTAGAAGTGCAGCACACACGAGTTGGCCCCTGACCAGAAGCCGGTGGGGAAGGGGCGTGCGGCGCCCAGGACACCCACAAAGGCGCGAACCGTCCCACGTGTCGGGCCTCGTCGCCCTCCTCTGTGGGTAAGCAACTGAAGCCCCAGACCCCTGACTCCAGCGGGGCCTTCGCAGCGTCTCGCTGGCCCTGCTCCCAAGGCAGGGAGCCAACCGCGGACCACCATGGCTCCTGGTAGTGGATTCCAGGTGAGCTGAATCGCCAGCCCCGGTGCGTCCAACGCCTCCATCTGCCCTGGGCCCCCCGGACCTCGACATTCCAGCGGACACCCATCAGGCCGTGCTCCTTTTGTAACAAATGGTGGTGTTACAATAACCTCTCTCCATCGACTCAGGCGGAGATTGGCCTAGGATGTGTTGACTGCAGAATCGTTTGTAAGATTGCCTAGCATCCTCCGAAATCAGCAGTCCTCAAATGCGCATGGGGTTAGGTCTCCTGTGTGTTACTCCTCTGGCTGTTGTGAGGGAAGATGGCAGCTCCGGGTTTGGTGATGTCCAGGGGCTGTGGGCTGTGAGGGCGGTGGTGGCATTGGTGGGGGGGGTGGGCCTTGTTGAGGCGGTGAATCCACCGTGCCCAGCAGGGCAGATTGCGGGACGCTGGTTTCTTTACCTAAAAAAAGGATGTGGTGAGTCAGGGGTGGGAACTAGTGAAGCTAACATTGGGCGGGCTTCCCAAGCAAGCTCAACTGAAGAATCTAATTCTAATCAGATTTAGCTCGCCTGGTAGGAGCAATAGCCTAAATTTTAAACCTCAAGTGAACTAAGCATGCCATCAATCTGTGCATACTCAGATTAAACTATCTCTAACCTGGTTGTCTCAAAACCTCCTTTCTAGTTATGCAAGATATGAGTCAACATGTTGCCCATCTGCCATATTCCCTGCTATTGCACTATCTTCCCCTCAGCCTTCACAACCTTACCTCCTTTTTTGTTCCATCCCATAAAAACCCTAAGCACTTCCAACTCCAGAAGACATATTTGAGGACTGCCCTCCTGTCTTCCATGGCTAGCTTTTGTTGAAAAAAACTTTCTCTTCTTAAAATACTGATGTCACTTCATTGATTTTCTGATGTACATGGGGTAAGGACTCACTTTTGAGCTACAACAATTTGGTCATTCAAAAGGGGGCAGGAGCCAGAGACCCCTGCTCCAAGTTTCCATGGCTGCATGAGAGGGTGAGCACGGGCTTCTGATCCTATGTGGACACCTAGACTTGTTTAGTTAGAGGTTTGGAGATTGGGACTCATTCCCTTCATTGTCAGACTGGTCGACCTCTTTGGTGCTTCATTTTGAGCAAAAAAACAGTTCTGAGAGCAAACGTCTTTTTGGTGAGTAACTTTGTATATATGCCTACTCTTATGACAAAGTCTGTTAAAGTTTGCTTTTGGTTGTCGATTAGAGTTCCATTTTGATTATTAACTATTGATTAAGATTGTGAATTAAAGTCCCACCTTAGTCAGTCCACATTGTTATTGGGTACAGATGCAGAGGTTTATGAGAGTCACCAAAGTACTCATGTTGTTGTTGGATTTCGTTAGTTGTGGGTTAGAGTCCCATTTTGGTTATTAGACACTTGTATTTTTTATTTCAAACCTAAATAGTTTTGATCTCTACTGAGTGCCATGGGTAACACCTGTAGTACCACTAAAAAAAAATTGCAACCTTCTTAAATGCATTTTACACAACTGGCCAATGTTTAGTTATGCTTGTGATAGAGGTAAATAAGTAATTCTTTAGCTGTTTAAAATGAGTATATATATTGTGTGTTAGTTAATTTACACTGTTACTAAAACTTTTGAAACAAGAAATTTGAAAATCATTCTTCAATGTCACCCCTTGAGCTGTATTTTTAAATATTGCAAAAATTTTAGTTATGAAACTATGAAAAGACAGAGAAGAGCTTTTTCTGTAACACTATAATTTAGAATTAAGAAAAATGACTTAAAAATTGATCTATAAATACAAATACTATATTACATTTAGACTTGTATTATACAAGAGCAAAAAAAAAGAATGCAATCCCATATATACCATCTTTTGTGTCTTTGTAATTGAATACAAATTTTCAGAAAAATGCAAGTTTATTCAAAGTAGTAAGTTTTATATTTCTGTGCTTATGTGTTTCTGTAGCTTGTATCTATCTGCTTGTTTAATGTATATTTTCCTACCCCCAGATGGTAATACCAAATTAACAAATAAAAATTCTTAAGAGAGCTTTATCCAAAGTGATTAAAAATAAATAAGCATTTATACATTATTACTCTTGGAGTCTCAGAAATTGGAGAATTCAAGCTTCTAGTGCTCTTTGAAATACTCCGGTCTTCTCCCTCTGTGACCTAGCTTAGCCTACCTCCCCTTCTATAATAAGAAAATTTCCCAAATCCTACTGAAGACTCAGTGGGTCTTGCAAAAATATTGACTTATAAACCTAGATACTCAGACCTTTTCCAAATAATTTACAAGACTGCTGATAGAAGTCGTGCAGAAATCTGGTTAAACAAATCTATTTGGAAAGAAAAAGAACTAAGAAAAAAGAAATCTTTTCTAACTAAACCTACAGCTAAATAAACCCTGTAGACACCAGGGTTCAGAGCACTAGTACTTATGATTACTGTAAATAAACTGGACATTGGGAAAAAAACTACCTAAAAGTTACTGAAAATAATAAACCGTAAAAGATTGTATATTACTGTTTCAAAAGTACATTAACTTAGTGTTTTATTATTTAGACAAATCTGATTATGCAAAACATATTTCATAATTTTGTTTATATAGTTTCACTATATTATTATTTAAGAAAAAATAAATAAAGACTATTAGTAAAAAAACGTAAGCCAAGAATAACGACATTAATGTTCTCTTTTCTGTTTACATGTTAAACCTCATTGGACCTGGATAGTCACATTAATAAAACTGGTGTTATTAAAGTGTAGTAACTTTTGTACCGGACAACTCTATAAAAGGAAAAGAGAAAAAAAAAATTATATGCCTGCAATTAAATTGTGGTTTAGTCTTGATAGAAACCAGACTCCCACCCTTGCATCCAGAAAGTTATTTCAGAAATGTGTCCTTATAAATATTTCATAATATGTTCCACTAAAATACTGATAAAATAGTACACTGAAAAAAATATTTCTGACAGTTTTATTTTATTTATGTTCTACCTAAATTTATACAGACTTACTAATCAAATAGGCTAATGTTACATCTACCAAGTATTTAAAATAAAGAAAGAAAAATTATGTTTGCATTTGATCTAATTAAGTCATTATTCTGACAAGATTGATTTTGATAGTAATTGTGTGTTGTAGGATGTTTGGAAACACTTTCCAAATCATTTTAGTAACTTAAGTATTTAAGGTATATAATATGTTTTTTTAATTAAATAGAAAGCAATTTTGTCCTAAAATAAAATAAATGGTTATTGAGAAAGAGGAAAACGTGGGATAAAACCTGAATGAGTATAAAAAGTGCAGAAGGTTTGCAGAAAAAGAAATTATAAGAAAGTTAGGTAAGATTTGATAGGTCTATCTATAAAATTTTAAACGTTTTAAGATCAAATAGTATACTGATGCAAAACTAGCATTTAGTTTTCTCTATATTAAAGTGACAAAGTTTTTTTGAATTACTGATCTGTTTTTAAAGAGTTTTTCTCCTGAATAATCAGTGTAAAAAACAGAAACTCTGTGTGTTACCAGAATAAAATCTTGTACTTTATATTCATTTTATCATGTCCTTCATTGCTTAGAAAATCACAAGTATTCTCACTTTTAAAAGAACGAAGTCTTTTCCTTAACTCTGATTAAATAAGGAACCAAATATTATTTCCACCTTGTAAAAAAAGAGGTGCCAAAAATAATTGTTTATTTAATATGTTATGAATGACACATAAAAATTGTCAGATTGAAAAGAATTTTCTAACCTTCTGTTGGCTAAATTTGTATGAGTGAAATGGTCATATAAATATTTTAAAAGTGTATAAAATCCCTAGAAATGTAATAATGTTTTCACTGTCCATGATATGTCCTAATACTGATATGCATAACATTAAACGACAGTATAGTATTATTAGTCATATTTTTAGTGACTAAATATGTCACAGAAACAACCAATTTTCCTTAGAATACATTACTTTATTCTAATGCTTTTCTGAAAGAGCTGATGGTCAATTGCAAGTCAAAACTCCATCTTCAAAAAAAGGACTTTAAGTTAGAAACAAGGTGAGCCATTCCACCTGTTAATTAGCATAATCCTAGTGAAAATGTAAAAGAGAAAAAAACTTCTGCTATGATCTATGGTTGATAACCTCAATATAACTTAATTGTCAAATGTTTTGTTTCTGGAAATGGCTTCATTTGAAAAATGCTCATAAAGGAATTGGAGCCTTCATTGTAAACTCTTGCAGCAATCACATTTGTCTCTGAACTTCAATTGCTATTTCTAAATTCTGAGATGCTTCGCCCTTTGTGTATAATCTAGTAACTCCCTGGAACTTTAGGTGTCTTTGTGATACCTGAGACTCAAAGATAGAGTTCTCCACACCTGAAAGTGCTAAAAAATAAAAAAAAAAACATTAATTCAAAAAGACAACTCCAGGCAACAACTATCAAGAAACTAAAAAAAGAAATCAAGCTTCAATTAGATATGTGAATGGAGTTGATCTAGTTAAAAGTAAGATGAATCTAAATACAAAGTAAGAGATAATATCTGTATTTTAGAGCTTTAATTTCTATGGGAAATCAAGGAAGAGAAATTAATTTTATCCAAAATCTAAATTTTCTGTGACAAACTATCTAATATAACCTGTCTAGCCAGTTTATTTGAACAACCTAACTCAGCTTTATTTAACGTAGAACCTAAAACAAGAAATGAGATCTTAATATTCTGTACAAGTTGATATAATACTTTAGTACATTTCAAAGTTTTCAGGCATAAAATGAAAAAGTATTTGTAAAGACACTTGAAGGACTAAGAAAGTGTTGGGGAAAAACGGTGCTCACTGGGACAAGGAGAATTGATAATTTCAGGCAGGAAGATTATTGAGAAGCTCTCCCAGCAGAGGGGGTCTGAAGAGTAGACTTCAGCCCACCCCCAGAAGGGGGAATATGAATTTATACAGTACCTTCCTAGGCTGGGAAATGATGGTCGGTGGGAGGGGGTTGGGGGTCCAAGTGAGGTGCAGGGGCCAATAGGGAGCCCTAGAGGCAAAAATTTTCCCTTGTATGGCTAGAGGATAGTGAGCTAGAGAGTTATGTATTCTTGGAATGCTAAAGGAGTTGGTGGTGGCTTGGTCTGGAGGGGGAGAAGGTCTCTATCTTACTTTACTCCCATCTCCACGTGGTTTCGTTGTTTAACCTTTGGGGAAGTGCTGTGTTTTGATGCACGTAGGCTGTGGGTAGGAGGGCTTGTCTTTCCTCAATGTATATCAGGGGGAACTGAGATACAGCTTGTTAATTATTGTAAACCTTGTGAGGGGGAACCTCCAACAGAAAGGAAAGCATAGAACTGTAAACTTCTCACTTATAAAATTCTGCTATTCTCTCAGGCAATAGAAGCTCATGGTTTATTGAAACTGTAATTAATTATAATTAAGACCTAGGGTCACTACAAGGAAAACCTCCTAGTTACTCAAATGTGGCCCCACTCCAAACCAAATTCTACAAATAAACTTACTACCTTCCCCCCTAAATGAGACATGACTTTCAGGGCCTAGCCTCCCTGATACTATGAGACATGATTTCCAGGAGTAAGCCTCCTTGGCACCATAAAATCAGCAAAGCTTTCAGAGAAAGATCTTAATATCTTAATCAAAAGGAGGAAAAGAAATGAAACACAATAGAGTTTCTATGACTAAGAACTTTCAAATAGAGCCAGGAGATCATTTTGGAGGTTACTCTCATGCAGGTCTCAACCAGATAACATAAACTACAAAATATGTAAAACCTAGAGCAAAAATACTCCTAAGGGCCTTCGGGACATCCAAACATCATATGCAAGTCACATGTCTATATGAAGACAACCCCCTTAGATCTATCTGAGAATCTAAGAAAATCCATTTCCTCAAAATGCTATTTCTTTTATTTAAATTTATGATTTTCATTTACTTATTAAGTTTGTTTCTTAAAAAACATGAAGCCTCTAGGATGTTCGTGTGCCAGTTAGGCCCTAAAAGCTAGGATACCAGTCCCTCTAAGAACAACAGCCTGAAACTCAAGAATATATCTGTACTAGGTATGTATAATCAAAATAATTGTGTTTTTAATAATTGTGTTTTAATGTGAATTAATTACTCTTTGTTTTGCCACTATCTTAATATATAGTAAGGTTTATTCAGTATTCTAAAGTTTTAGGGATTGCTATGATTTTTCTTTCCGATAAAGTTATAATTATGTAAAATATGTAAATCATTCCAAAGAACATATAATAAAACAAGATATGTTCAGAGAAAACTATTTCCATCCCTTTACATGTCAC
>JAQZBX010113240.1:0-10125 GCA_029593785.1 Cabassous unicinctus | reverse complement strand
CCCATCAACAGATGAATGGATAAACAAAATGTGGTACATACATACAATGGAATATTACTCAGCTGCAAGAAGAATAAAGTGCTAACACACGGGATAACATGGATGAATCTTGAAGACCTTATGTTGAGTGAAGCAAGCCAGGCATTGAAGGATGAACAGTATGTGACCTCACTGGAATATTTTAAACATCAGTGCTCTTAAAACATGTCTTGCATTCTCCCAGGGAACATAGATAACTGCATTAAACAGTGAAACCATTACTTTTTAAAAGAAGAGATAGGGGAGAATGTGATCATATAGGATTTTTTTTAGCTTAACTTGAGAATCTGTAGCTATTTCTTTTATTGGAGGAGTTCCAGGAATGTTGAAATTACACAGAAGAGATTGTAAAAGAATAGGGTTTGAGGTGGTAGCAGTATGTGCAAGAGATGAGGGAAGGGTAGGAAGAAAAGAATCTTTCTACTTAGTTCTAATTCTTATGCCTCTTTTACTTTATGAGTTTTTAAAGCATTATAAATAAATTTATTCAGTATATATATATATATATATATATACACACACACACACTTACAAATACTCTACTATGAGTATAAGAACTTTTTTAGAAAATGCTGAGAGATGCTATTGTAAGTTACTAAAATGTTAACATGGAATCAGAGTTTGGTTCCTGGAATAAATTGTACTTTGTCATAATTTTGATATACTACTGGCTTTGATTTGTTAGAGTTAAATTAAAATGTTGGCAACTATATTCAATTGTGAGATATATCTAGAGTTTCATTGTTCATTCTTTCAGTGTTAGATATCAAGGTTATGCTAGTATCATTTAATGAATTAGGAAGTTTTCCAACTGTTCTCAATGATAAAAAATATTTTGCTTATAACCTGAGAAATTTATTGCCCGTATAGACTTTCTCAGAATATGCTGGACACTACTTTTTTAATATAAAATTTTATGTTAATTATTACAATTTGTTTCATAGTTTGTTACAGATTTCTGCATTGGGCAGATTAATTTTACTAATATGTTTCCTGCTTATACATTTTCAAAATCATCACTATAGTCTTATATATGCACCTATGGACATTTTGGGAGTATTTAAGCTTTAATTTTATGAGGTGCAAAATATCATTTTCTTTATTGTTCATGTGTTTCATGTCCTACCTGATAAAGTTTTGGCTATATCAGGGACAAAGTGATTTTATCCCATGTTTTCTTCTAGAAATTTTGTACTTATAGATCCCAAGTTTCCAGATAATTTTTATGTGTGGAGGTGGGAGGTAAAGATTGAGTTATATCTTTCCTTTTGGACATCCAGTTGCCTTAACACAATTTCTTAAGTAGACTAGTGCCTTTCCCTATTAAAAATATAAATTGACAATGGATATGGATGTGTGGTTCTCTTGTGGCATCTTTATGTGTCCATCTGCATGCCAATACTGCTCATTATTTTAGCTGTCTAATACTTTCATAAATCAGGTAAATTGTCATACCATTTTGTTCTTTTAAAAGCTATTTTAGTTCCATTATCTTTCCATACCATTTTAGAGTCACCTTATCAATTCCAACAAGTAATCTGCTGATCTTTTTATTGAGATTGAATCTGAGGATAACTCTGAGAATCTGTGACATTTTAACAATTCCCTTATTCATGAAAATGGCCTGTCTCTCTTTAATTAAGGCTTCTTTAATTTCTCTTAGCAATGTTTGCAGTTTGCAGTGTCCTGGTCTTGCCTGTTGTGATGGTCAAGTTCATGTGTGAACTTGGCCAGGTTTGATACCCAGTTGTTTGGTAAAGGATGTACTGGCCTGATTGTTATTGGAAGGACATTTCCTGCCCTTTAATCACGCATAAGTGGATTGCATCTATGGCTAATTACATCTACAATCAACCGAGGAGATTGCCTTCAGCAATGAGAGACTTCTCATCTAATTAGTTGAAGACCTAAAAGAGAGAATTGCCATCTCTAATTCAGCCAGCCAGCTTCTCCCGGTGAATTCATTGAAAACCTTCATAGGAGTTCTCAGCTTGTAGCTTGCCCTATGGAATATGGATTTGCCAATCCCAATAGTCCCGCCAGACACTTCTTATAAAAATCTCAATATTTACAGATATCTCCTTTTGGTTCTGTTTCCCTAGAGAACCCTAATACACCAATTTTGTGTAAATTCATCCTAAATATATCAGGGGTTTTACTGCCATTGTAAATGGTCATTATTTAAAGTACAATTTCCAGTTGTTTGACACGAATATGTACATTTTGTGTGTGTGCTGGTGAAATTTATTTACTTGACTTTCTATCTTGTCAATTGCATTTAAGTCCCTGGAAGTTTGTATTTACATAAAGAATCCAGTACATTCCCAGGAGAACAATTTTTTTCCAGCTAAAAATAAAACCAACACACAATACAATCAACATGACAGTTGGGCAGTTTGATGAACACCTTGATTCACTTTGGGATCTCATCTGGGGTTTTAGAGTATACTGTATCTAGAGGTGGCAATTCGTGGAGGTATCATAGATGTCTTCACTTTCTGCCAAAAACTCCTTGTTTAATTCTTCAACACTCAAGTGATGATTTGGATTTTCAGCTGGATCTTCCTCTTGGTTTTCAAGGCACACACACAAAAATGAGGATTTACATTGATCTTGTTTCCTGCAACTTTGGAAATTATTGTTTCCAATCTAAGGATCTTCTCCAATCTAGGATCTTCTTTCCCACTCTTCTACACTTTCACTTATAAATGAGTTTATTCATGAAAAACAGCACATTTTTTTGTTTGGAAGAATAGTTCTGGAGCCACCTTCCAGCATTCTAATCCCAGCACTAACATTCACCTACTCTGTGATCTTAGGAAAATTGTTTAATCTCCATATGTATAAGTTTTCTCATCTTTAAATGGAATGATAGTGATAATAATATGGCTGCTTCAAGGAATAAAGAGTAAATATTTATAAAGTTTATACTTTATCTGGCAAAATATAATCAACAAAAGTGTTTTTAAATACACTTAAAATACATTTTTACTTTCTATAAATAGTTTTCCCCAGTCATGGCTTAAATTCAAGATCATATTTTCTTGTTACTTTTATAACTGGTCTCCCAGGACACCAAGTTCCCCCACTTTTTCTGAAGTTGACTGTAAATAAAAATGGTTTTTATAAATACAATCTCCCTGGCTGTACACCTGGATGCTTTTCTTCACTGGCATCACTAGTCCTCCCACCATTTCATACTTGCTCTTAAGTGGGCCTCTGCTCATCCTTCTAGAGACATGGATTGTCCATTTCCCTTTTCCTTTTATATCACATGTCTTGCAGTTCTTGAACTATAACCTGTTCCCTCATGCCTCTGTGCATTTGAACTTATTTGCTTTTACATCCTTCATCTACTGAGTAACGTTACTACTAATTTTTCAAGTATCAGCTCAGGCATTGTCTCTGCTCTGTAGTTTTCTTAATTTCTTAATTCCATTTTGAATTATTATTAGATACTTCCTTCTCTTTACTTACACAGTACATTTTTTCATAACAGTTGCTATTACATGTTTAAGCAATGTACAGGACTTATTTGCCTATCAATTTTAACAAAAACTATACCTTTCTTGAGGGTTCTGAATTTACATATATTTCCCCAATGTTTATCATTTTTCCCTGTGTATAGCACAAAGTTTTGCTAAACCAGAATTTAATTGAATGTTCACTGAACTCATGAATTAAGGAATAAAATTAGGAATGATGCAGTGTTCAGAAAATAGCTGTAACTCATGATGAGAGTAAAGATTATTGCAGGTAGTTCACTAGAAATAACTAGCATTCTCTTGGGATAGAAATATTCCCTCAGTTCTGACCATGAGAATTACAAATCACACACACACGTGGACACACACACACAAAAAAAAAAAATAAGAAAGGAGATCATGGATTTTTTTTTTATTTACAGACATAGTAGATAGATAAAAAAAATTTCTTTTTTGTATATTTTCTCTATTTTAGTCACTTTCAATTATTTTTAATAGGAAATCTTAAAAGGTCAGCTATATGAGACATTAAACTATTCAATATAGAGAAATTCAGAAGAGTAGAAAATTCCTTAACAGCAACTTTCTAAGTTATGATGTCATGAGAAGGTATGAAAAATAGACATTATATTTTTAACAATTTACTGGCAAATAGATGAAAATATTAATTCAACTTCTTTTGCAAAACTAAGAAATGTTTCACGGGCAAAACCAAGAGCTCCGTTTCCCCAAGTGAGTACAAATGTTAACATATCAAATCAATTTGTGAAGCAGTGCTTGCGTGAAGTGCTGGGCTTCCAGAACAGTAATTGAAAGTCTCCACATACACTCCTGTCACTGCTTTGACTAAGCTCCAAGTATCGAAAACTAACCGCTGATTGCTCCATCCCTTTGTTCTCTGGAAGAAGCTAAAGATGTTCTTCTTCTCTATCATACCAGGAAAGAAAAACAAATCAACCTGCCAGACGGGTGGTTCTGGGAGTTGTTGTAGCGGCATTTTGTAACACACTGAAGCAGCAAATCTTTCTTCTGCCTTACGCATTCATTATTTCACCACATGGTGTATATTGGACATCCTTTTTTTAGAGCACTCAGATTTCCATGTTACGGTGTTGCTCCAACTACGAAGAAGCAAGCGGTGTCTCCACAGGAACTTACTTCCTCCACAATGTTAAAAAACCCAGCGAGTCACAAATTAAATAAAATGAACTCAAGATGTTTTCCATCAGTATTCCATGCTTAATTTAAAAAATTTAAATATTATTAAATATTTCAAAATTCAGAACAAATTTTGCTATCCATAATGGGTCATCCACCCCAGCCAGCTACCCACAAACACCTGCAAATAATTCTATTTATGACCATAGAATACAATGAGGAATGTCAACGTTGAGGAGATGGGGCTTGCCAGACTCTCACTTTGTTGAGTTTCATCTGATTTAATTTGCCCTCAGCAGTCATCACATAGTTGAAAATTTACTAATTGTGATAAAAATTTTTAAAAAATCATATACTGACATTTTGTTACACAAGATATACATTTTAGAAAAAGGTAAATTATCTACTTCTTTATGACATATAGCTGATCTAAGTTTAACTTAATATTCTATAAAAGTCTAAACTTCTACTTGCTTAGCTTTATACTGACATCATAAGTTTCCATGACATAGCTGAATGTCCTTCATGCTAAAATGTATTTCTTTTAAAAACCTCTATGATCCAAGGTAGAGAAGTATATAATAACTTATAGTAATTCAAAACTACTTTTAAATATAGGCATTGTAGGACTAAGAGTATTTTCTCAAATGATTACAAAAATACAGCATTAAGCTGACAAATAAGATGTGGTTGGGGATTCAAAACCATTTAATAACTATATATAGAGAGAGAGAAGTAAAGGAATAATCTAGAAATTTTTTTTCAAAAAGCATGCATTGCCCATCTAGGATGTACTAGAGAGATAAAGAATAAATGACAAAGAACTACTCCCTCTCACTCACCAGCCCTACTCACAGGAGAAGAGCCTACCACAATGCAAGGCGCCTACAAATGGTGACATATAAGCAATAGGACCCTATGTGCAAATGGACGTGGGTTCCAGAGCAGGGACTGCCCCTGCAGGTGATGAGTCAAGGCTGAAAACCACTCCCAGAAGCAGCCATTGTTGGAAGCACAGAATGATAACCAAGGTGCTGAAGAAGCAAAATGCCTCACAGGCAAAAGAAAAGCTCCAGTGTCAGGCATCAAATAACGACGACAGTTTGGCCATGAGCTGCAGGTAGAGCAGCTAAAGCCAAGGCCTATGAGGGATGCTGAGCTTAGAGAGCCAATGCCAGACCACCCAGATGCAACCATGGAAACAGCGTGATGCGGACACTAACTGGGAGGTCAGAGCCCGGCTGATGATCGAGGCTGGCAGAAATGGCCAGGCGAGTGTGCTAGTTTGGAAAGGAAATGACAAGGTTTTGTTTAAGGCCACTTAGAGTAGAAGACAACAGGGCCAGCAACATAGTTTTACAAAACAGCTTCAGTGACAGATTTGGCAGATTGTGATAAATTCACAAAGAGAAGTGGATTTATAGAAGTGGATTTGTAAGGGCTCAGTTAGGATATTTTGCACTGGAGGGGCAAATTGATGTAAATTGTGAATAATATGAGAAAAATAGAAGATCTCTGATACCAAATTGTGTTAAATTAGAGAAGTCAGCAACAAAAGGATAATACTGTAAGCAAGATGCCAGAAAAAATATTTTAATATGTTTTATTAATCTTTCCCTGAAACTGAGAAAGAAATGGGAAGGTGAATGATACATTAAAGCAATTAAGCCACTCACAGATTTACAACTATTGGGACAATTGGGGATTATGTTCCAACTATTGAACAGCTAATATAGTCCATACATCTCCCAATCAGAATAGATGCTAGTTACAGCCCCAATGGATTCCCACCAAAAAGTTGAGAAAATATGTTTCTGTAAATATTTTTGGTCATTTTTCCCAACATTATCACAAATGGAAGACCAGACTTTTTCTGCACATTACTATAGTTCATATATTTTATGATTTATAAGTTTTAATATGAATTACATTTCTGTTTGTATTGGGGTAGGGGTGACTAAATCCATCTCTGCCCTGCGTCCATGGGTCATTACTCGCACCAGAGTCATATTCTTGTACAGCCCTTTCTCCGAGTTTAAAAGAGCCTCCTTTGAGTTACCACAACCAGGTGTTCTTTGGACGGGAAGAGGAACACGGTATTCACCACAGTCCAAAAAATTCTCAACAAACCTTTCCAGAATTTGGAGGGTCTGATTTTTCCCTTACTTGTAAGCCAACAAGTTGGCCTGACACAGTTTCAGCAGAAGATGTGAGAATCCTGGCTCAGAGACCAAACACGATAACTCATGGCACACGGGTCAGTGAGCGTCATTTTCAGCTTGACTCCTTGCTGCTGAGTCTCTTTGGGGATATGCAGAGTGGTCCAGGTGAATGTGGTGGTTTGTGTAAAAGCTTAGGAAAGCAGAGCTTAGGAAATCCGAAATCTTATAAGGGGCTTGCCTACAAATCTTTCCAAAATTTGCATATATGGAGAGATCTCCTTTTTTCATCCTCCTCAGTAAACAAATTTGCTTTCTGCCTAGAAAGGCAGTACTATATCTTCCAAGGTTGCCTGCTATATGAACATCATTGAAATGAAAGTCTAGAACCAAAGCTGCCAATGCTTATTCACAGCATGTGAAGAAGCACAAGAGATTCTTGGAGAATTTTCACTCAACACCTACCTTTCATTCTCTACGACATGTCCTTGGAAAGACTGCAATCTCTAAAAACTTAGGAATACTCAAATAGCATTTTAAAATGAATGTAACTTATACTTGTTCTGATATTTGTCAGGTTTAGAGCTTGTGTCTTTCCCTACCTGGTATATAGCTGAAATCCATCAATAGAGGCTCTCTGATCTCAACAGCAGATTACCGCAAGTCACTTTTCTCCTTTTTATTTACTTCACTATTTGTTTATTTATTTATTGAGGATGGAGGTTTATAAGGTAGCACCAAGATGCAGAAGGAGAAATAAAAATCACTCTTCCACACAAAAAAAGGGCTATTGTCAGCATCCTCACTTGATTTCTAATTATTGATCTTTTCCATGGATTAAGGAGAGGAATAATATTTCCTTCAGGTGAAAACACCCTCTCCACCATATCCACAAGAAAGTGGCTTTGCTACCCAGGCAGAGACAGATAATAACTACAAAGCCTATTACTCCAGCATCAATATATCCTTCAGAGGTGGGTTGTTTAGTGTCGGCTATGCATGCTGAACGTCGCCATTACAACCACATTGATTTTTTTCCATCCTATTGCAGATCTGTTCTGATACTGCTGCGTTTCTCACAGAGAATGCCCAGATCACGGAAAGCTCCAAGAAGGCACAAAAACTTAGCTTAGGCCACGTGAGGAGGTTCAAAAACTCCCCTCTGTCAAAATCATTGCCTGCCACTTTGACTCTAATGTGATTCCAGGCAAGTTTAGAGTTACCCATATATTTCATCTCTTTTCAGTCAGCCTATGTTTTGTGCAAGAAGTTGCAAACATTTTGAAAGCAGTGCACATCTCAAAACAATGTCTGAATTAAGTTACAAGGCAGTGCATGTGGATGCTAGCTTGTTACTCTTCCCTCTTAACAAACTGTTTTAACAGAGGATTATTCCTCTTCCTTTCTTTTAAAGCTCTACCATCCTTCTCCAGAAGGGAGTGAAGATTTGGCCATGACTCTCATTCCTCTCACCTTTTGACTCGTCTCCTGGTCTCTAGAAACACGTGCTTGAACATAAGAAGAAATGGTGCTTTGCAATCAGAGCTCAGCCTGAATGCACATCTAGAAAATAATTATCTCAAAGAGTTTTGACAGTTCTGAAACAGATGACATTTTACTTTAGCGCATGAAACAAGTCAGTTGCTATTGAGCCTCAGAGGAAATCCTGTTGAGCTTTTCATACATTCTCATGCCAGATGGGAGTCTCTGCTGTTCATTTAAATAGCTAAATGGCACATTTTCGTGTTTTTTTTTCCAGAACACAGTCTAGAATGGAAGCAAATTATCTAGCTATTTATAGATGATGTCAACTTAACTATTTTCTTCTTCTCTATGCATTATAAAAGGAGTGATTTCTGTAGTAACTAAAGGTATCAACTATTATCTTAGTTTGTTAGGTCTTCTATGCCAAATACCAAACAATGGGTTGGCTTCAGCAACAGGAATTTAGGGTCTCATGGCTTTGAAGGCTAGAAGTCCAACTGATCAAGGCATTGTCAGACTTGCTTTCTCCCTAAATCTGTAGTGTTAAGCAATCCTCTGGCAGCTGGCCATTTCTCTCTGTGCCTGTTCCATGGATTTCCACTGACTTCTGGCTTCTATATGTGTGTCTAATTTCTTTTGTTTATAAAGATGTCAGCCTTTTTTATTAAGGTCAGCCATCATTGGGTTTGGCCACAACTTAATCAATCACATCTTCCAAGGTCCTATTTACAAATGGGGTCACACACAAAGAAACAGGGATTAATACCTGCACATGTCTTTGTGGGAGACATGATTCACTCTAATGCAGTCTGCCTTCTGGACCCAAAAAAGCCATGATCTTCCTGCATGGAAAATATATTCACCTCATGCCAACATCCCAAACACCTTACGCCTTTTCAGTAAAAACCCTAAGTCCAAATCTCATCAAAATCAGTTACGGTTGTGGTTTTCTCTCCATCTGTAGATTTGGGAAACCTAGAAAATAAGTTATGTGTTTCCAGATATAATGGTGGAACGGGCATATGATAGACATTTCCATTCCAGGATGTAGAAATTGAAAGGACAAAAGGGGTCATACATCCCATACAAATCCTAAACCCAGCAGGAAAAACTCCATTAGATGCCAAGGCCCAAGAGTCATCTGTGGATGGATGTTTTGTCCTCTAGGCTTGCTGGAAAGGCAGAACCTTTATCAAGGTGCGGTGGCAGAGGCCCTGCTCTCTTTTAACATAGGAGCACCTCTCCATGCATGGTGGTGGAAGGCCGCCCCATCCAAACACTAGGTCAGGAGCCCAATCCTATCCAAAGGCCAGGTAAGAAGCTCTGCCCTATCCAAAGTCTTGGGCAGAAGCCCCTGTCACTTGGCCCAAGTCTTTTCTGCCAGAACTCAGCTTTGCGATTCTACCCATGAAGTCATTTTTCCTTCATTTCATCCTGCCTCTCTCCCTTTCAAACCAGGCTGGCAGTGTTTTGGCTTATATAAAATTATTTAAAAAGTTGGTTTTCTGTGAAGTTCAGTGAAGGTCCAAGCCATCAGACATGAGGATGTCCCATATATCCGTCCAAAACAATTGCATTTTTAAGACTGATATCCTGTGAGATGGATAATCGAACCCATGAACATATGCTTAATCTCCTTAAAAAGGGTGTTCAGTGACACCAACTTTAACAAAGGGTTGTTCAGCCACACCACTTCCTCTGTGATTTACAACTGTATGTACCCCATAAAAACATATTCTTAAATTGAATCCACTCCTGTGCATGCAAACTCATTGTAAGTAGGATCTTTTGATGAGGCT
>JAQZBX010113239.1:0-10123 GCA_029593785.1 Cabassous unicinctus | reverse complement strand
GAGGAAAGAGAGCATTCTCTAAGAACCATTGTCTGAAAGATAGGTTAACAAGAGAGAGAGAGAGAAGAGTAGGCAGTGAGCCATCACCCATATGGACATAATCTATGGTAAAGGGATATAGTATAGTTGCATATCGAAGGATAGGACATATGGGTAGTGATATTACTGGGTTTGGTGGTGCAGGGTTGACAGATGGGTAGATTAGGAAGGACATGTAACTATGAATCTTGTCATTCCATGAGTCAAGACTGTGTAGTGTCATATGCCACAGGGGGATGGGGTGGAAGGAACAGTTAAGATCCAATGGGGTATTTAGTGGTCATGGGAGATGTTTCTCATTACCTCACAGTATTCTTCTGGTATTTCTTTATTTATTATAATTCCTGTACAGCTATTGAAAATGTTTAATGATTGAAGAGTTGAATGCACACCACTGTGAATATACCAGGGAACAAGGAATGTACACATCAGATAAAAAAGATATTGGTTTAATATGTCTCAATGTAACATATTTGTTTTAAAAATTATGGGGATGTCAGTAACTGTACACCCAAGCTGTGCCATAGATAATAGTTATTAGTTGTGTTTCAGAAATGATCTGGCCAATTTTTAAAAATGAATCAGATTTCAAATTTCTCGTGGAGAAGTGTGTATGGGATCACTGTAAGCTGTTATGCCACTTTATTTTCTAAGGTTGTGATATGTGCTTTAGACTTCAAGTTTATGTAGCTTAATGTATGACTGATATGCATCCCTAAAAATAAATATTAAGAGAAATTGCGTGGTGACAGATAAATATGAAGCTTGGGAATTACCTGTTTCTCTAAGGTGGTCTTCCTTTTGTGTTTATTCATTGTTGGAGTCTATAATCACGTGTGCATAAATGGGGGGTGGTACACTTTCTTTGATGGATTAGGACCTTGAATTTTATGAACCACTATTCTCCCCCGTGATATCTCATAAAAAATTGAGTCACTCTTTATCACTTTGTGGACCATACAAGTCCCTTTTTGTCTTCTGGCTCTTGGCAAGTTCCTTCATAACCCATGGGAGAAATTTGGAGGTTGGGATAACTTTATATACTTGAGATCCTAGGTTTTCATTTTTCTATATGTTTATTCTGTTTCTTTGTAAGAATGAGTTTATTTTAATTACAATACTTTCTTAAAAATTACAATATGTCATAAGAGCAGGTATTTTATATGGATACCTGTATCACAATCCCTCTACACTCGAGAACATCCAAACGATGTCGAAAAAATCAGGAACGGTTTCCTTGAAACAAAATCTGGAGCCTTCTAAACATTCAGGAAACCATCATGAAATCATGGAAAAAGATCTCCTAATAATTGTCGATTTACCTATAATTCTTTTTAAAATTAACATTTTCTTTTAATCTAAAATCAGTTTCAGTTCATAATTTTAAAATAAAGACATTTCAACAGTTTAAAAAAAGGCATTCATTGTTAACTTTGTCCACATGTTGTATTATGAGATCACATATTAATAAAACTGATTAACAAACAAGAAAAGTTGTTCAAGTACAGCCAGTAAAACACCAATGTATGTCAGTATCAACAAATGGATTGATAGGTGAATAATTTCATCTTTATTCTTCAGGTTTTTTCTTATTTATTATAATTGTTATAGTTATACTGAAAAACTTTAATAATGATTGAATAGATGAATTCACACGACTTGAAAATAACAATGAAGAGGGAATATACAAATTGGATTTTAAAATATTAGTTTAATCTGTCTCAGTAAAACAGATTTTTTTAAAAAATCGTGGGGATGTCAGTAATTGTACACCCAAGTGGTGCCAACGGTAATAGTTGTTTGTCGTGTTTCTAAGATGCTCTGGCCAAGTTTTAAAAATGATTCACAATTCAAGTTTCTGCTGGAGATGGGACCATTGTAAGGAGTTATTCCCCTGTACTTTCTAATGTCGAGATTTCCGCTTTAGAGTTCAAGTTTATGTGTGTTCATGTATGATTGATATGCATGACTAAAATTATATATTAAGACAAATTGGGTGGTAGGAGACAAGTATGAGACTTCGGAAATACCTATTTCTCTAAAGAGGTCTTTCTTTGGTGTTTCACTGTTGTTGGTATCTGTAATCACGCCTGCATAGAATGGAGGGTGGTACAATCTGCTTGATAGATTAGGTCCTCCACTTTTGGGAACTGTTTCCCTCCCCTATGATAGTTTGTAAACATTTCAGTCATTCTTTGTAACTTTGTGGACCCCTACAAGTCCCTTTTGTCTTCTGGTTGTTGGCAAAGTCCTTCATAAGATATAGGAGAAATTTGGAGGCTGGTGGCTATTTCTACTCTGAGTTCTTGGGTTTTCATTGATCTATATGTGAATTCTGTTTTTTTTTTTTTTTCAAGAACGACTTTGATTTGATTTCCTATATATTCTAAAAAATTACAATATATCACAAGAGCTGGTATTTATTTATAAATAACTGCATCACAATCTCTGCACTCGAGAACAGCCCAATGATGTCCAGAAATTGTGTAATGGATTCTTTGAACCAAATACAGAGCTTTCTAAATATTCAGTAAACAATCGTGAAATCATGTAAAAGGATCTCCTCAGAATTGTCGATTTACCTACACTCTCTTTTAACATTAACAGTTTCTTTCAACCTAATGTCCATTTCAGTTCATAATTTTTATATAAAGACATTTTCAACAGCTTTAAAAAGCTATTCATTGTTTGCTTTGACCACTTGATGTAGAATGGGATCACATATCAATAAAACTGATAGATAAACAAAAAAATTGTTTCAAGTACAGCCAGAAAAACACCTACGTATGTGAGTGTCAACAATTGGATTGAGAGGTGAATAATTTCTTCTTCATTCTTCTGATTTTTTAAAAAGTTTTTTATAATTATTATAGTGCTATTGAAAAGGTTTCATAGTGTTTGAAGAGATGATGCACACCACTGTGGATATAATAAGGACCAGGGAATGTACACATTGGATAAGAAATATATTGGTTTAATATCTCTCATTAAAACATATTTGTTTTCAAATTCGTGGGGATGTCAGAAATTGTACATTCAAGTTGAGTCATGGATAAGAGTTATTAGATGTGTTTCAGAAAGGCTCTGGCCAAGAATAAAGAAATAAAGAATATATATTAATACATAGTACAAATATACTTCACTATATAATATAATATTAATTTTAAAAGAGATTGTAGGTAAATCCATAATTCTGAGGAGATATTTTTCCATGATTTCATGATTGTTTAGTGAATGTTAAGAAAGTTCCAGATTTTGTTTGAAGGAAACTATTCTTGATTGGTGGGCATCAATGGGCTGTTCTCAAGTGCAGAGAGAATATGTTGCAGGTATCCATATATAAATACTTGCTCTTATGACATATTGGAAATTTTAGAAAGTATTGAAAATAAAATCAAAATCATTCTTACAAAGAAACAGAATCCACATACAGACAAATTAATACCCAAGAACTCAGAGTACAAATAGCTCCCAATCTACAAATTTCTCCTCCAGCTTATGAAGGACCTAGCCAACACCGAGAAGAGAAGAAGAGATTGTAGGGTCCACAAGGTGACAAAGAGTCACTCAAATGTTTACAAGATATCATGGGGGAAAAGAGTGCTTCATAAAAGTCACGGACCTCATCCATCAAGGAGATTGTGCCACCCTCCTTTTTATGATGCTGTGATTACAGCCTCCAACATTGAAGAAATACAAAAGGACCACAACTTTAGAGAATTAGCATATTCCAAAAATTCATATTTGTCTCTCACCACCGTCTTTCTCTTAATATATATTTTAGTGATGCATATCAACCCTACATGAACATACATAAACTTGAAGCCTAGAGCAGAAATCATGACCTTAGAAAATAAAGGATATAACAACTTACAGTGGTTCCATACACACTTCTGAAGCAGATACTTGAATTGTGATTCTTTTCTAAAAATTGACCAGAGCACTTCTGAAACATGACTAACTTTTATCAATGACTCTACTTGGGAGTACAATTCCTGACATCCCCACGAGTTTTAATACTAATCTGTTTTATTGAGATATATTAAACCAATCTTTTTTTATCCAATGCATACATTCCCTGGTCCTTGGTATATTCACGGGGGTGTGCATTCATCTCTTCAATCATTATTATCCCTTTTCCATAGCTTTATAATAATTATAATAAATAAAGAAAAACTAAAAAAGAAAGAAGAAATTATTCACCTCTCAATCCATTTTTTGACCCTGACATGCATAGGTGTTTTTCTGGCTGTCCTTGAACAACTGTTTTTTGTTTTTTGTTTTAATCTATTAGTTTTATAGATATGTGATCCCATACCACATCATATGGACAAACTGAACAATGAAAGGCTTTTTTAAAGCTGTTGAAACGGTTTTTGTTTTAAAATTATGAAATGAAACAGTAATTAAAATGAAAGAATATATTAGTTTTAAAAGAGTGTGTAGGAAAATTGTGAATTCTGAGGAGACCTTTTTCCATGATTTCACGATTGTTTATTGAATGTTTAGAAAGTTATGGATTTTGTTTCAAGGAAACCCTTCCTGATTTTCTGGGAATCATTGGGCTGTTCTCAAGTGCAGAGATATTGTGATGCAGGTATCCATATATAAATACCTGATCTAATGAAAAATTGTAATTTTTTAAAAAGTATTGGAAATAAAATCAAACTCATTCTTAGAAAGAAACAGAATCCACATATAGACAAATGAAAACCCAAGAAATCAGAGTACAAATAACTCCAAGTTTCCTAATTTCTCCTATGGTTCATGAAGGACTTATCCAACCCCCCAGGTCTAGTAAAGTCCACAAAGTGACAAAGAGTGAATCAAATGTTTAGAAGATATCATGGAGGAGAAGAATGGTTCATAACAGTCAAGGACCTAATCCATGAAGCAGAGTGTGCCGCTCTCCATTCAATGCACACATGATTATAGACTCCAAAAATGAAGAAACACAAAAGGAAGATCACTTTAGAGAAATAGGTAATTCCAAAGATTCATATTTGACTTTCACCATCCTCTTTCACTAAATGTATAGTTTTAGTGATACATATCAGTCATAAATGAACATACATAATCTTGACTTCAACAGCAGAAATCACAACCTTAGAAAATAAATTGCCAAAACACCTTACACTGGTCCCATCTCCAACAGAAATTTGAATTGTGATTCATATTTAAAAATTGGCCAGATTATCGTTGAAACATGAATAATAATTATTATCCATGGCTCCACTTGTGTGTACAATTCCTGACATTCCTATTATGTTTAAAACAAAACTGTTTTCTTGAGACATATTAAGCCAATGTCTTTTATATCCAATGTGTATATACCCAATTCCTTGTTATATTCACGGTTGTGTGCTTTGATCTCTTCAATCAATATAAAAGTTTTCAATAGCTCTATAATAATTATAATAAATAAAGAAATCCGAGAGAATAAAAAAGAATTTATTAACTTCTTAATCTATTTGTTGATACTGACATGCATAGGTCTTTTTATGGCTGTCCTTGAAAAACTTATTTTGTTTATCTATCAGTTTTATTGATATGTGATCCTTCTTAAATCATGTGGACAAACTGAACAATGAATGGCTTTTTTAAAGATGTTGAAAATATCTTTATTTTAAAATTACCAAATTCAATGTATATTAGATTGAAAGAAATGATAACTTCAAAAAGGAGTGTAGGTAACTCTATAATTCAGAGGAGATATTTTTCCATGAATTCATGATTGCTTACTGAATGTATAGAAGTCTTTTTTTTTTTTAGGGAAACAATTCTTGAATTTATGGATATCATTTGGCTGTTCTCGTGTGCAGAGAGATTGTGATGCAGGTATCCATATATAAATACATACTCTTTTGACATATTGTAAGTTTTTAGAAAATTTGGAAATAAAATCAAACTCCTTCTTACAAAGAAACAGAATCCACATAAAGTCAAATTAAAACCCAGGAACTCAGTATATAAATAACTCCCAGTCTCAAAATTTCTTTTATGTGTTATGAAGAAACTTCCCAACACCCAGAAGACAATAGGAACTTGTGAGGTCCACAAGGTGACAAAGAGTGACTCAAATGTTTACAAGATATCATGGGGGAGAGGAATGATTCTTAAAAGACAAGGACCAAACACATCAAGCAGAAGGTGCCACCCTCCATTATATGCAGGGATGATTATAGCATCCCAAATAGAAGAAACACAAAAGAAGACCACTTTAGAGAAATAGTTAATTACAAAGCTTCATATTTGTCTCTCACCACCCTCTTTCTCTTAAGATATATATTTTAGTGATGCATGTTAATCTTATATGAACATAAATAAATTTGAAGTCTATAGCAGAAATCACAACCTCAGGAAATAAAGGGGAATAACAACTTACACTGGTCCCATTTCATGCAGAAACTTGAATTATGATTCATTTTTAAAAATTGGTTAGAGTATTTCTGCATCATGGCTAACAACTATCATCCGTGGCTCAACTTGGATTTACAATCCCTGACATCCCCACAATTTTTAAAACAAATCTGTTTTATTGACTCATATTAAACCAATAACTTTTTTATCCAATATGTATATTCCCTGGTCTTTGGTATATTCACAGTGGTGTGAATTCATCTCTTCAGACATAATAAACCTTTTCAATAGCTTTATGGTAATTTTTATAAATAAAGAAATGCCAGAAGAATAAAGAAGAAATTATTCACTCCATATCCATTTGTTGACTCTGACATACAAAGGTGTTATCTTGCTGTCCTTGAACCACTTTTTTTGTTTATCTATCAGTTTTAATGATCTGTGTTCTCATGCTATATCATGTGGACAAAGTAAACAATGAACGGCTTCTTAAAATTTGTTGAAAATGTCTTTATTTAAAATTATGACCTGAACAGAATATTAGATTGAAAGAAAATGTTAATTTTAAAAGGTAGTGCAGGTAAATCGATTATTCAGAGGAGATCTTTTTCTATGATTTCACAATTGTTTACTGAACGTTTAGAAGTCTCCAAATTTTGTTTCAAGGAACACATTCCTGACTTTCTGGACATCACTGGGCAGTTTTTGAGTGCAGAGAGATGGTGTTTCAGGTATTTATATATAAATATCTGCTCTTATGACATAATGAAATTTTTTTAGTAAGTACTGGAAATAAAATCAAACTGATTCTCACAAAGAATCAGAATCCACATATGAACTAATGAAAACACAGGAACTCAGAGTACAAGCATCTCCCAGCTTCCAAATTTCCCCTATGGCTTATGATGGACCTAGCCAAAATTGAGAAGAGAAAATGGGAATTGTAGGGTCCACAAGGTGAAAAACAGTGCCTCAAATGTATACAAGTTATCAATGGTTCAACAATTCAAGGACCTTAACCATGAAGCAGAGTGTACCGCCCTCCAATCCATGCATGGGTCATTATAGCCTCCAATAATGAAGAAACACAAAAGGAAGACCAATTTAGAGAAATAGGTAATTCCAAAATTTCATATTTCTCTCTTAACACCCTCTTTATCTTATTATATACATTTAGTGATGCATATCAATCATATATGAACATACATAAAATTGAAGTATAGAAGAGAAATCACGACCTTATAAAATAAAGGGCAATAACACATTACAGTGCCCCCATCTCCAGCAGAAATTTGAATTGTGATTCAATTTTAAAAATTGTCCTGAGTATCTTTGAAACACAACTAATAACTGTTATCCATGGCTCTACGTGGGTGTACAATTCCTGATTCCCACGAATTTTAAAACAAATCTGCTTTATTGAGACGTATAAAGCAATATCTTTTTTGTCCAATATGTACATTCCCTGCTCCTTGGTATATATATAATGGTGTGCATTCATATATTCTATTATTATTAAACCTTTCCAAAAGCCCTATAATAATTATAATAAATAAAGAAAACCGAGAAAAATAAGGAAGAAATCATTAGCCTCTCAATCAATTTATTGACAATGACATACATAGGTGTTTTTCTGGCTGTCCTTGAACAACTTCTATTGTTTATCTATCAGTTTTATTGATAGGCGATCCCATACTACATCATGTGTGGACAAATTGAACAATGAATGGCTTTTTAAAAGTGGTTGAAAAGGTCTTTGTTTTAACATTATGCACTGAAACAGATATTAAATTGCAAGAAACTGTTAATTTTATCATGAGTTTAAGTAAATCGATAATACTGAGGAGATCTTTTTCCATGATTTCACAATTGTTTACTGAATGTTGTGAATGCTCTGGATTTTGTTTCAAGGAAACTGTTCCTTTTTTCTGGACAATATTGGGCTGTTTTTGAGTTCAGACTGATTGTGATGCAGGTTTTCATATATAAATACTGGCTCTTATGATATATTGCAATTTTTACAAGTATTGGAAATAAAATCAAACTCAATCTTACAAAGAAACAGAATCCACATGGAGACAAATTAAAACCCAGGAACTTAGAGTGCAAATAGCTCCCAGCGTCCAAATATCTCCTATGGCTTATGAAGGACCAAACCAACACCCAGTAGGGAAAGGGGGATTTGTAGTAACCACAAGGTGACAGAGAGTGAGTCAAATGTTTACAAGATATAATGGGGGAGAGGAATGATTCATAAAATCAATGACCTAATCCATCAAGCAGAGTGTATCACTGACCATTCTATCCACATAATTATAGCCTCCAATGGACAAACACAAAGAAGATCAATTTAGAGAAAGAGGTAATTCCAAAGCTTCATATTTGTCTCTCACCGCCCTCTTTCTCTTAATATATATTTTTAGTGATGCATATAAATCTTACATGAGTATTCATGAACTTGAAATCTAGAGCAGAAATCATAACCTTAGAAAATAAGCGGGCATAACAACGTACACTGGCCCCATCTCCAGTAGAAAATTAATTCGTGATTCATTTTTAAAAATTGGCCAGGTCATCTTTGTAACAAGACTACTAACAATTATCTATGGTTCCACTTGGGTGTACAATTGCTGACATCCCCAGGATTTTTAAAACAAACATGTTTTATAGATACATATTAAACCAATATATATTTTAATCAAATGTGTACATTCCCTGGGCCTTGGTATATTCAGAGTGGTGTACATTCATTTCTTCAATAATAATCAAACCTTTTCAATATCTCTATAATAATCATAATAAAGAAAGTGTAACAAGAAGAATAAGGAAGAAATTATTCACCTCTCAATCCATTTGTTGACGCTGACATATATAGGTGATTTTGTGGCTGTCTTGAAAAAAATATTTATCTCTCAGTTTTATTCATCTATGATCACATACTACATCATATGGAAAAACTGGACAATGAATGGCTTTTCTAAAGCTGTTGAAAAGGTTTTTATTTTAAAATTATATACTGAAGCATATATTAGAATGAAGGAAAATGTGAAATTTAAAAAGGAGTTTAGGTAAATAGATGATTAAGAGGAGATCATTTTATTATTTCACAATTGTTTACTTAATGTTTAGAAGGCTCCAGATTTTGTTTAAAGGGAACCATTACTGATTTTCTGGACATTTTTGAGCTGTTCTCGAGTGCAGAGAGATTGTGATGCCAGTAACCATATATAAATACCTGTTCTTATGTCATATTGTAATTTTTTTGGATAGTATTGGAAATAAAATAAAACTCTTTCTTACAATGAAACAGAATCCACATATAGAGAAATGGAAACCCAGGAACTCAGAGTACAAGTAGTTCCCAGACTCCAAATTTCTCCTTTGGCTTAAGAAGGATGTAGCCAAACCAAGAATAGAAAAAGGGATTTTAGGGTCCACAAGGTGACAAACAGTGACTCAAATGTTTACAAGATACCTTGGGAGACAAGAAATATTCATAAAATTCATGGACCTAATCCACAAAGCAGAGTGTACCTCTCTCCATTCTATGCATGCATGAATATAGCCTCCAAAAATGAAGAAAAACAAAAGGAAGACCACTTTACAGAAACAAATAATTCCAAAGTTTCACATTTGAATCTCACCACCCTCTTTCTCTTAATATATATTTTTAGGCATGCATATCAGTCATATATGAACATCCATAAAGTTGCAGTCTAGAGCA
>JAQZBX010113238.1:0-10154 GCA_029593785.1 Cabassous unicinctus | reverse complement strand
CGTCCAATCTCTGCCATAGTATTGAACATTGTACTAGAGGTATTAGCTTATGCAATCGGACAAGAGAAATAAATCAGGGAATTAGGCAAAGAAAAGCTAGAAATATCTATCTATATATATGATAATATATAATAATACGATAATATACCAGAAAAATCCCAGAGACTCAATAGTAAAGCTAACTCAAAAAAAAAAAAAAATGAATCCAGTGAAATAGCAGGAATTAATACTCATGTACAGAAATTAGTAGGCTTCATATACACAAATAATACAAAATTAGATGATTATAGTAGAGAAAACTTCATTCGAAATAACCACGAAGAAGATTCAAAACATAGAAATACATTTAGTAAGAAATGTTCAAAACCTATATGAGGAACATTTTTAAAAATTCAAAAGTAAATCTGAGCCAATGTAAAGACACCTGCTGTCCTTGGATAGTATGAACTGTCATGGAGATGACAGTTCTCCTTATATTAATTTATAAATTTGATGTCATCACAATAAAAAAGTGATGACAAACCATTTTATGAACAAGACAAATTAGTACTAAAATTCACATGAAAACACAAAAATACAAGAATATCTAATGGAACTTTGGCTAAGGAAACTATAATGGCATTAAAACATACTAAAATATACCTGGCATTAAAACATACTAAAACATGATTATAATTTTAGAAATGCGGTACTGGTACATGAATAGACAAAATAAAAACAGTGGAATAGAATAGGATGCGAAATGAGCCAAGATGGCGGCAGAATGAGGCGTTCCTGGAGTCTGCTAGTGCTGCAGGGAAGTTGGTAATCACCCAAAGCTACCTAAAGCACCTATTTGGGGGCCCCAGAAGACCAGAAGAGTATCCTGCAACATCCTTGAGAGTAAGGAAGGAGGAGACTGCCCATCTTCAGAGAAGATTTGTGAATAGAGCTCTCCACAACGCGGAGGTCAGTACCCATGGTGCAAGCCACCTTGGGAGCTATTCCGTGGCTGGAGTTGGAAGCTCCATTTCCCAAAAAATGGGGTAGGAAGACACGGTGTGGCACTGATTTCAGCTACTGATTAGTGAATTCGGCAGGCTAAAGTATAATCCTAGGAACAACTAAACTTTGAGCCTGTCCAGATCAGAAGGAGGCTGGGAGCCACCATTTTGACTCCACCCCTGGCCTGAGGGGAAGCTGGGCTGATTGAAAATCATGGTGCTGGTAAGGACCGGCTTCTTTCCACTCAGGTCAAATTGCAGTCTAGCCTAAACCCGCAGAGGCCAGTGCCCATCCTGCTCTAGTGGCGCAAGCTGCCTCAGGAGCTATTCCGTGGCTGGAGTTAGAAGCTCCATTACCCATAAAAGGTGGAGGAAGAGGCCGTTGTCCACCGACCTCAGTTACTGATTAGTGAACTCAGCTGACTAAAGTATAATCCTAGAAACAGCTAGGGTTTGAGCCTGTCCAAGTTGGAAAGAGTCCAATAGCCACCATTTTGACTCCTCACTCAGCAAGAGGGGAAGCCTGGCTGACTGAAAAGCAAGTGAAGTTAGGGAGTAGTTTCTTTCCACCAAGAATGGACTGCAGCCCTAGCCTAGTCTCCAGCCCCACCTCCAGCAGAGAGGAAGCTGGCAGGACCTGCACCAGGCTCTGCAGGCAACTACAGGTGCTCTCTGCCAGCACAGACTGAATAGTCACCTGGGGCTGCATGCCAGCACCCCAATAGTATAGGAGATGTGCTGGGTATCCTTGGCCCCTCCAGGCAATGGCAGGAGTTTTCAGCCACACAAACTGGTTTGTTGAGTGCCTTCGAGTCCATCTCCACCTCTGTCCCCCCATAGGATAGGAAGGGTCTGGTGTTCCCTCAGCCTCTCTGGGCAACTGCAGGTATTTTCCACCTGCACAAACCTGACTGTTGGGCACCTAGGGCTCCACCCCCATCCCCAATAGGACAAGAGATGGACTGTGTTGGTCCAGCCTCTCTGGGTAACTGCAGCTGCTCTTAGCCCACACAGCCTGGACTGGTGGGTACTTGTGGATCCACCCTCAGCCCCCAATAGGAAAGAAGGGGGCTGGTGTTTCCACAGCCTTTCTGGGCAACGGCAGACTTTCGGCCTGCAGGGACTGGACTGTTGGATGCCTATGGATCCACCCCTACCCCCAACAGGATCAGAGGGGGCTGGAGTCTTCATAGCCTCTCCAGACAAAGGCAGGTACTTTCGGCCTACAGGGACTGATCAGTTGGGTGCCTGTGGATCTAACCCCATGCCTTAATAGGATAGAAGGGGACTGGTGCTTCCTCAGCCACTCTGGGAAACGGTGGGTACTTTCAGCCTACAGGGACTGAATTGTTGGGTGTTGGTGGTTCTGTTTCCACCGCTAGAAGGCAGAAGGGACAGTACTCCCTCAGGTTCTTAGGGCAACTGCAGGCGTATTCGGCTACACAGATTAGATTGTTGGGGACTTCAAAGGGTCAATTCCCACCCCTGGCAGGGAGAGGGTCTGGTGCTCCATCAGTTTATCTGAGTAACTGTGGTCATTCTGGACCCACATGGCATAGATTGCTGCCCACAACTATAGCTCCATCCTCCCCCAAGGTAGGGGAAGAAGAGTTGAAGTTTTATCAGTCTCTCGAGGCAACTACAGACAGTCTTGTCCTGCCCAACTTGGTATTATACATGGCTGCAGCTCTGTCCCTACCACTGGCAGAGGATAAAGGTGGGAGAAGCTTCATCAATTCCTGTGGAAACGTGGGCAGCTTCAGCCTCCATAGCTTACAGCACCAACTACATCCTTGGCTCCTACTACACAACCAGCAAGGGAGAAAAGACAAGAAAGCCCTAAACTAAAAGGAGAAACTACACCCAGAGTAAATACATCTAGCAAGCCAGATGCGAAACACCAACAAAAAATTACAAGCCATACCAAGAGACAGGAAGATATGGCCCAGTTAAAGGACAGAAGTCTGCAGAAGACATAAAGGAGTTGAGGCAACTAATCATAGATATTCAAACAAATCTCCTTAATAAATTCAATGAGATGGCTAAAGAGATTAAGGATATTAAGAAGACATTGGATGAGCACAAAGGAGAATTTGAAAGCATACATAGAAAAAGAGTAGACCTTATGGGAATGAAAGGTGCAATAAATGAAATTAAAAATACACTGGAGGCATGTAACAGCAGATTTGAGGAAGCAGAAGGAAGGATTGGTGAGCCTGAAGCCTCCAAAAGTGAACATACAAAAGAAGAGATGACGAAAAGAATAGAAAAAATCAAACACGGTCTCAGGGAACTAAATGACAGCAAGAGACATGCAAACATATGTGTCATGAATGTCCCAAAAGGAGAAGAGACGGGAAAAGGGACAGAAGGAATATTTGAAGAAATAATGGTAGAAAATTTCCCAACCCTATGGAAGGACATAGATATCCATGTCCAAGAAGTACAATGTACTCCCATCTGAATAAATCCGAACAGACCAACTCTGAGACACACACTAATTGGAATGTCAAATGCCAAAGACAGAGAGAATTCTGAGAGCAGCAAGAGAAAAGCAATGCATAACATATAAGGGATACCCAATAAGATTAAGTGCTGATTTTGCATCAGAAAACTATAAAGGCAAGAAGGCAGTTGTATGATATATTAAAGATACTGCAAGAGAAAAACTGCCAGCCAAGAATTTTATATTCAGCAAGATTATCTTTCAAAAATGAGGGTGAGTTTAGAATATTCACAGATAAACAGAAACTGTGAGAGTTAATAATAAAACGACAGCTTTGCAGGAAATACTAAAGGGAGTGTTACAGCCTGAAAAGAAAAGACAGGAGAGAGTGGCTTGGAAGAAAGTCTAGAAATGATAACTGTATCAGTAACAGTAACTATAAGTGTCAAAAATAATATGACAAATAAAATGCAAAGATCAAAATGGATGAAATAAGAACTACCTTTACAATAATAACATTGAATGTTAATGCATTAAACTCCCCAAATCAAAAGACACAGAATGGCAGAATGGATAAGAATATATAAGCCATCTATATGCTCTCTGCAAGAGACTCACCTTAGACCCAAGGATATCAATAGACTGAAAGTAAAAGGTTGGAAAAAGATATTCCACGCATGCAGTAACCAAGAAAAAGCTGGGGTAGCTATACTTATAACAGATGATATAGACTTTGAAAGCAAAACTGTTATTAGAGACAAAGAAGGACATTACATATTAATAAAAGGAATGATTCACCAGGAAGAAATAACAATCATAAATGTATATGCACCTAATCAGGATGCCCAAGATACATGAGGCAAACACTGGCAAAACTGAAGGGAGAAATAAACATCTCTACAATAATAGTTGGAGACTTCAATACACCACTCTTAGCATTGGATAGAACATCTGGGCAGAGGATCAACAAAGAAACAGAGAGCTTGAATAATATGATAAATGGACTAAACCTAATAGACATATACAGAACATTGTACCCCAAAACAGAATATACATTCTTTTCAGTGCTCATGGATCTTTCTCCAGCATAAACCATATGTTGGTTCACAAAGCAGATCTCAATAAATTCAACAAAATCAAAATTATACAAAGCACTTTCTCTGATAATAATGGAATAAAGTTGGAAATTAACAAAAGGCAGCAAAAGGGAAAATTCACATATATATGGAGATTAAACAGCACACTCTTAAATAATCAGTGGGTCAAAGAAGAAATTTCCAGAGAAATCAATAAACATCTCAAGACAAATGACAATGAGAAAACAATATTTCAGAACCTATAGGATGCAGTGAAAGCAGTGTTGAGAGGAAAATTTATAGCCCTCAATGTTAACATTAAAAAAGAAGAAAGAGCTAAAATCAATGACCTAATTACACAGCTGGAGGAACTAGAAAAAGAATAGCAAAATCCCAAAGCAAGTAGAAGGAATGAAATAACAAAGATCAGAGCAGAAATAAATAAAATTGACAACAACAACAACAAAAAACAATAGAATTAACAAAACCAAAAGTTGGTTCTTCGAGAAGATTAACAAAATCAACAAACCCTTACCTAGACTGACTAAGAAAAAAAGAGAAGATGCAAATAAATGAAATAAAAAATGAAAATGGGAACATTACTACTGACCCCACAGAAATAAGAGAGATCCTAAGAGGATACTATGAACAACTTTATGCCAAAAAAACTAGACAATATAGACGAAATGGAAAAATTCCTAGGAACTTACAAACAACCTACATTGACCCTAGAAGAAATAGAAGACATCAACAAACCAATCACAAGTAAAGAGATTGAAACACTCATCAAACAGCTTCCCAAAATGAAAAGCCCAGGACCAGACAGTTTCCCAGGTGAGTTCTACCAAGCATTCAAAGAAGATTTAATACCAATCTTACTCAAGCTCTTCCAAAAAATTGAACAAGAAGGAATGCTACCGAAGTCATTCTACGAAGCCAATATCACCCTAATACCAAAGCCAGATACAAATATTATGAAAAAAGAAAATTAGAGACCCATTTCTCTAATGAATACAGAAGCAAAAATCTTCAAAAAAATACTTCTAATCGAATCCAACAACACATTAAAAGAATTATTCACCATGATCAAGTGGGTTTCATACCAGGCATGCAAGGATGGTTGAACACAAGAAAATCAATCAGAATAATACACCATATTAATAAATCAAAGAAGAAAAATCACATGATCTTATCGATTGATGCAGAAAAGACATTTGACAAAACACAGCATCCTTTCTTGATAAAAATACTACAAAAACTATGAATTGAAGGAAATTTTCTCAACATGATAAAGACCATATATGAAAAACCCATAGCTAACGCTGTACTCAAGGTGAAAGGCTGGAAGCTTTCCCATTAAGATCAGGGACAAGACAAGGATGCCCATTGTCACCACTGTTGTTCAATATAGTGCTAGAGGTTCTAGCTACAACAATCAGGCAAGAAAAGGAAATAAAAGGCATCCAAATTGGAAAGGAAGAACTAAAACTTTCACTATTCACAGATGACATGATTGTTTATTTAGAAAGTCCTGAAAAATCTAAAACAAAGCTGCTAGAGCTAATAAATGATTTCAGTATAATGTCAGGATACAAGATCAATATGCAAAAATCAGTGGTGTTTCTATACACTAGTAATCTGCAATCTGAGGAGGAAGTCAAGAAAAAAATTCCATTTACAATAGCAACTAAAAGAATCAAATATTTAGGAATAAACTTAACCAAGGATATAAAGCACTTGTATTCAGAAAACTATAATGCATTGCTAAAAGAAATAGAAAAAGACCCAAATAACTGGAAGAACATTCCATGCTCATGGATTGGAAGACTAAATATCATTAAGATGTCAATTCTACCCAAATTGATATAAGGATTCAATGCAATCCCAACAAAAATTCCACCAGCATTTTTAAACAAATGGAAAACACAATTATCAAATTTGTCTGGAAGGGTAAGAGGCCCCGAATAGACAGAAACATCTTAAAAAGGAAAAGTGAAGTTGGAGGACTCTCATTTCCAGACTTTATACTACCTAGCTAAAATGGTAAAAACAGCATGGTACTGGCATAAAGATAAACACATAGACCAATGGAACCGAATTGATTGCTCAGAAACAGACCCTCACGTCTATGGTCAAGTGATTTTTGACAAGCCTGTCAAACCCACCCAGCTGGGAAAGAAATGTTTATTCAACAAATGGTGCTGGGAGAACTGGATATCCATAGCCAAAAGAAAGAAAGAAGACCCCTATCTCATACCTTATACAAAAACTAACTCAAAATGGATCAAAGACCTAAATATAAAAGCAAGTACAATAAAGCTCCTAGAAGAAAATATAGGGAAATATGTTCAAGACCTGGTGGTAGGTGGTGGATTCTTAAACCTTACACTGAAAGCAGAAGCAACGAAAGAAAACATGGATAAATGGGACCTCCTCAAACTTAAACACTTCTGTGAGTCAAAGGACTTCACAAGGAAGGTGAAAAGGTAGCCCACTCAATGGGAGAAAATATTTGGCAATAGATTGGAATAAAGGTTTGATTTCCATTCTATATAAAGAGATCATACAACTCAACAATAAAAGAGCAAGCGACCCAATTAAAAAATGGGCAAAAGATTTAAATAGACATTTCTCCAAAGAGCAAATACAAATGGCCAAAAAACACATGAAAAAGTATTCCATATCACTACCTATTAGGGAAATGCAAATTAAAACAACAATGGGATATCATCTAACACCACATAGAATGGCCATTATTAAAAAAACAGACAACAAGAAGTGCTGGAGAGATGTGGAGAAATAGGAACACTCCTTCACTGTTGGTGGGAGTGTAAAATGGTGCAGCCTCTGTGGAAGACAGTTTGGTGGTTCCTCAAGAAGCTAAATATAGAACTGCCGTATGATCCAGCAATTCCTCTGCTAGGAATATATCCAGAGAAACTAAAAACCATGACACAAACAGACATCTGCACACCGATGTTCATAGCAGCATTATTCACAATGGCCAAAAGATGGAAACAACCCAAGTGTCCATCAACCAATGAATGGATAAACAAAATGTGGTATATACATACGATGGAATACTATGCTGCAGCAAGAAGAAATGAAATTGGGACACGTGATAACACGTGTATTAGTCAGCCAAAGGGGCGCTAATGCAATATACCAGAGATTGGTTGGTTTTTATAAAGGATATTTATTTGGGGTAGAAGTCCACAGTTACCAGGCCATAAAGCTTAAGTTTCTTCTCTCACCAAAGTCCATTGCCACGTGTTGGAGCAAGACAGCTGCCGACGTTTGCCAGGGTTCAGGCTTCTTGGGTTCCTTTCTTCCCGGGGCTGCTTTTCTCTCCGGGCTTAGCTCCTCTGTTTCCTCCAAGGCCAGCAGCAGACTATCAGGCGAATGGCTCACTTCTCTTCTCCTGGGGCCTCCTCTCCAGCATCAAAACTCCAACATCAAAACTGCTTCTCAAAAACTGCTGCAACTTTGTTCTTTGTGATGCCTTTTATATTTTCTTCCCCATAATTACATTAAATTGCCCAACGGCTACATTCCACCCTCTGAATTCCAAAAATACATTACAATATTCAAAAAAACCTTAAATCAGTAACAATTCAAGTACAAAATCATATTATAGGCAGTTTAAAGAAATACAGTTTGTCTTCAGGCAAAATCCTGTCTGCTATAGACCTCTGAAACTTACAAAACCAATTAACTGCTTCCAATACACAAATAGAAAGACAAAGGATAAACATTTACATTATCATAAGGAGAAACTGGGAGATGTTAAACATGAGTCATGGATCCTCTACAGTTCAGTAAACCTGCAGGGCATCCTCCATTTGATTTCAAAATCTGAGAGTCATTCTTAAGACGATGGTTTGTTCTCCTTGGTTCCACCCTCATCAAGTATCTGGGTGTCAACCAAGCTCCAGATCTCACCCTCCAAGAGTGTTGAGGTGATTGCCACACCTTACCCAATCTTTGGGTTAGAGTCTTAGCTCCCCTAGTACAGTGAGGTGAAGACAACATTCCCCCTAACCTTTGGCATACAGGTTCAACCCTCTCAGAGCAACGAGTTGACCACCTGGCCTTCCCTAACCTTTGGCATACAGGTTCAACCTCTCAGAGCAATGGTTTGACCATGTGGCCTTCTCTAATCCATGGCGGACAGGTACACCCCTCTCAGACCTATGGAGTGCTGACCTTAACCGCCCTAATCTTTGAGGAATGTGCTCCACCCTCCCTGTACCCTGGGGCAGCAAAACTCTTCCTGAACATTGGGTGGGGATATCCACCCTCTTCAACTCCTGGGGCAAACTCATCCTCTCTGTACACATGGGTGGGGCTCCTTTCTTGGCCCAAGATGATGTCTTAATTCCAGATCTCAGCTTCCATTATTTTCTTCTTAAAGCTGTTTCTCCTTCAATCTTTCCTTTCCATGTCCTCTTTTGTCCAAGCTGACAGTGGTTTTGTTCAAGTAGCACTCTCAAAAACATTGTTGGTTTAGCATGCAAGAAGCAGGGGTCCAAGCCATCAGACAGTAAGACTTTCCACAAGTCTTTCCTAGATAACTGCATCTTCAATTCTGATTTACAAGTTCCAAGTTTAGTAAAGTCTTCAATGGGGCATTTTCATCTGGGAATTTGATTTCCAGGAACTTGGAAGTTCCAGAATCAGTTCTGTTTTCTTTGTGCCCAAAAGTTCAGTCCTTAGTGTATTTTGCTCATCTAGTATTTTGCTATAAGCTGCAAGGAGAAGCCAAGCCACATTCTCCAAGTTTACCTTGGAAAGTTCTTCAGATAAATGCTCTGGTTCGCCATTTTCAAATTCTGTCTTCCATATAACACCAGCAGTTAATCCTGCTAAGTTCTCTGCAACTTTAAAACATGGATCGCCTTTCCTCTAGTTTCCAATAATAGTTTCATCATTTACTTCTAAGACATCATAGAAAGTCTCTTTAGCATCCATATTACTATCAACAGTCTCTTCAAAGTGATCTAGGCCTTTTCCATCAAGCATTTCACAATTCCTCCAAAAACTATCCCTTACCCATTTATAAAACCGTTCCAACATTTTGGTATATGCAAAAGCACTACCCCACTCTCGGTACCAAATTCTGTATTAGTTACCCAAAGGGACGCTAATGAAATATACCAGAGATTGGTTGGTCTTTATAAAGGGTATTTATTTGGGGTAGAAGTCCACAGTTACCAGGCCATAAGTTTCTTCTCTCACCAAAGTCCATTGTCACGTGTTGGAGCAAGACAGCTGCTGATGTTTGCCAGGGTCCAGGCTTCTTGGGTTCCTTTCTTCCCGGGGCTGCCTTTCTCTCTGGGCTTAGCTCCTCTGGTTCCTCCACAAGGCCAGCTGTAGACTATCAGGCTAATGGCTTACTTCTCTTCTCCTGGGGCGTTCTCTCCAACATCAAAACTCCAAAATCAAAACTGCTTCTCAAAAACTGCTGCAACTCTGTTCTTTGTGATGCCTTTTATATTTTCTTCCCCCACCCACCAAGGGGTGGGGCTCAACACCCTACTGACATGGCCCAGTCAACGCCCTAATCATAACTTAATCATGCCCAGATTAACAGATCAGTTTACAAGCATGATCCAATTATATTTTTGGAATTCATAATTACATCAAATT
>JAQZBX010113237.1:0-10124 GCA_029593785.1 Cabassous unicinctus | reverse complement strand
TTTTTGGCTTGCTTTGGGATTGGTTTGCTCTTCTTTTTCTAGTTTCTCCAGTTCAGTTAGTTCTTTGATTTTAGTTCTTTCTTCTTTTTTAATATAAGCATTTTTAGGGCTATATATTTCCCCTCCAGCACTGCCTTCACTGTATCCCATAAGTTTTGAAATGTTCTCATTTTCATTCATCTTGAGATATCTACTAATTTCACTTGGTTTCTTTTCTGACCCACTGATTGAGTGTGTTGTTTGGCCCCCACATATTTGCAAAATTTCCTCTTTCCTGCCTTTTATTGATTTCCAGCTTATTCCATTATGATCAGAGAAGGTGCTTTGCATAATTTCATTCTTCTTGAATTCATTAACGCTGTGTTGTGGCCCAACATGTGGTCTGTACTGTAGAAAGATCCATGACCACTTGAGAAGAATGTGTAACCTGCTGATTCAGTGTGCAATGTTGAGTATATGTCTGTCAGATCCAGCTTGTTTATCATAATTGTGCAGGTTCTCTGTTTCCTTGTTGATCTTCTGTCTAGTTGTTCTATCTATTGATGGGAATGGCATGTTGAAATCTCCAACTATTATTGTAGAGACATCTATTTCTCCTTTCAGTTTTGCCAGAGTTTGCTTCATGTATTTTGGGGCATCCTGATTAGGTGCATAGATATTTATGACTGTTACTCCTTCCTAGTGGATTGTCCCTTTTCTTAATATATAATGACCTTCTGCATCTCTTATTACTTTTTTGCAAAATAGACTTTACTATTTTGCCTGACAACAGTAGCTCTCTTTTGTTACTATTTGCATGAAATATCTTTTTCTAGCCTTTTACTTTAAATCTGTTTGCATCCTTAGGTCTAAGGTGAGTCTCCTGCAGTCAGCATATGGATGGCTCATGTTTTCTTATCCATTCTGTTAGTCTATGTCTTCTGATTGGGGAGTTTAATCCATTAACATTCAATGTTATTAATGTAAAGGCATACTTCAGCCATTTTATCTGTTGGCTTTCATATGTCATATTTTATTTTTGTTTGTCTTTTTACCTTTTTGGTTACCCTTTCTGAAAGTCTTCACTTCTACAGTCTCCTCCAACCCTCTCTCTCTCTTGTCTTTTCTTTTCTGGCTGCAGAACTCTTTTTTTTCCTGCAGAGCTGGATTCTTGTTCACAAACTCACTTAGTTTCTGTTTATCTGTGACTATTTTAAGCTCACCATTATATTTGAAGGACAGTTTTGCCAGATAAAGAATTCTTGGCTGGCAGGTTTTCTCTTTCAGTACCATAATTATATCATACCACTGCCTTCTCGCCTCCATGGTTCCTGAAGAAAAAATCTACACTAAGTCAAACTGGACATTCCTTGTATGTGATGTTTCGCTTTTCCCTTGAGGCTTTCAGAATTTTTTTTCTTTATCTTTGGCATTCTGCATATTATGTGTCTTGGTAGATCTATTTGAATTTATTCTAATTGGCATATGTTGTGCTTCCTGGACATGTATAATCATTTCTTTCATGAAAGTTGAGAAAATTTTGACCATTATTTCCTCAAATACTCTTTCTGCCCCTTTTTCCTTCTTGTCTCCTTCTGGAACTCCCATAGCATGTATGTTGGTGTGCTTTGTGTTATCATTCAACTCCCTGAACCCCTGCTCAAGTTTTTCCACTCTTTTCTTCTTTTTCTTTAATTTCAGTTCTTTCCTCTACATGGCTGATTCTTTCTTCCATGATTACAAATCTGCTGTTGTATGCCTCTATTGTATTTTTAATCTTACTTATTGTGCCTTTATTCCCATAAGCTCTGTTATTTTTCTATCCAAGATTTCAAATTTTTCTTTGTGATAACTGAATGTCTTCTTAACGTTTTTTATTTCTTTAACTATGTTGTCCTTCACCTCTATGATATGATGTAGGAGATTTGTATGAACCTCATTGAGTAGCTGTTTCAAACCTTGTGTCTCATCTGGAACTTTGATTTGTTCATCTACCTGAGTAATATCTTCCTTTTTCTTTGTATGGCTTGTAATTTTTTGCTGATGTCTAGGCATCTGGTTCTGATGTTGTTTACTCTGATGTTCATTTGTCTCTCTCTTGCCTAAGGATTTACTGTTAAGTAGCTGTGTGCTACCATTGTTCTTTGGCTCTTGGTTCAACCTGTTCCAGATATTTAGGATTGCCCCTGTTTAACTCCTCAAACCAGGGCTAGGGACCCAGTAATGAGGTGCAGGCCTGCTTCCAATAACCTCGGAGAGGATGGCAATAAAGGCACCTGCTTGCCTCTTTTATTTATTATTTTTCCTTTTTTGTGCACTTTTTTTGGTCTGCCCAACAGATGGTGCTCTTTGGCAGACTTCTCAGCTCAGACCCCAGGTACTAGGGCGGAATTCATTCAGAGTAACTCCTCAGGCAGGTGGGCTATGCAGAAGCAATGCCCTGAGGGCTGGCCAAGCCTCACAAACAAACTTTCTTAGAGGCTGCTCTCCACCCTTGGCTGGCCACACCCTTCCTCCCTCTGCCTCTTCAGCAACCAGCCCAGGGTAGTAAGGACGGTATTTGAGAAGGCAAATTATCCTTAGCTCCCTGCTGGCTCTCAGGGCAAACAATGTCATGGCCCCTCCAATGCAGCTGACAAAGTTTGCTGGCCAAAATCTGAATTTGCTATCAGCTGTGTCCCTCCCTCTCCCCTTTTCTTGGGGAAGAGGACCCCTGTAAATGCCTCAGTCCACAGCCCCTGCAGTCCACAACTGTTTGCTTTGTAGGTGGGGGGAAGGGCGCACGCTGCTGCTTTTGCAGCTTTTGTAGCTTTTGCAGCTTTTGCAGCTTTACTCATGGGATTTTTCAGCCAGCTGAGATTCCTTTCCTTCACCCCTCTCTCTTCTGGGTGGTGTTTTGCCATCCCTTGGTGTTCTGAGCCCCAGAACAGCCCTCCAGATAGTCTCTAGCTATTTTTTCTGGGAGAGAAGTGATCCCTCTGCCTCTGTAATTCTCCATCTTCTCGAAAGTTCCAGATAACTTTTAAAATTCACAAATCTGATTATATCTTTTCTCCTCTCCCCCATATAAACATATAGTGGCTTCTCATTGCATTTAATATTAAGATCCAAATTCAGAGTCTCTCCAGGTTCAACTAGGGCCACTCTGCTGCATCTTGAGGTTGAGCCACATAAGCTTTTTAGTTCCTGAGCTGAGCTTCCTTCTGCTTCAAGCTTTTATCCTGGGGTTCCCTCTGCCTAATCCCCCTCCAACCCCACACCCTCCTGCCCTATCTTGCACCCCTACCCCAAATTAATTTCTGCTTCTCTGTCTTTCAGAGCTACTCTAAAACATTCCTCTAACCTTCCTGAGCTATTAAGTGCCTGTTTACCCTCTGCCACAGGACTCTGTATTTTGTTCTCAGCAACTGCAAATCTAATTAAATAATTACTGGTGTAATTAGTTGTTTTTGTCCATTCCCCCTTAGTGCTAAACTCCATAAGGGCTAGAAAAGTTTTTAAAGTTCTGTCCTCAGCCCATGGCACAGAGTAGGTCTTCAATAAATTTGTCAAATGAATTCAGTGTCTAGTTTTTGTACAGTTCTCATTTCTAGTGGTCAGCCTTCCCTTAACTATCCCGAGGCAAGACTGAGGAGACATTGTTGGTTCTGTTTGTGGGAGCTGGAACTGTCTCCTTTACGTATGGCAATTTAAAGGGCCACGTTGAGCCACGTTGAGCCACGTTGTCTCAAGTGGGCTACCCAGTATAAAGCAGTTTAAACAACCTTGAGCTTTGCTTTAACTAGAAATTTGATCAGTTATTCTAAATGAAGAGCTGAAAAATCCGCTGAAAGAGTGGTGAAGAATGCAGTTGGTGTGGGACTTGGAGGTGGGATTCATGTACTGTTTGGGGACCTCTGGTAATACAGGAATCAGGGAACTGATGCAGAACCTACCATCCCCAGTGGCTGCCTTAGTATTTAGAAGTGTGTGGCCTGGGAAACCTAGTCCCCCACCCCCACCGCCACTGCTATCCTCCTCTCCCTGTGCTGGTTAGGCAGAGCCGCCTTCCTGGGTGTTTGTCTGGCTGGTTGCCCAGAGCCCCAGCGCAGGTAGGGAGGCAGACTTAGGTCACTCAGCACTTCAGAGCAATGTTTGTCCCCGACTGCTGCTCCCTGGCCAGATGGCAGATTCAGTTCTTGGTTTTCATTTAATCTGCACCAGTGTAATAACCTCTTATTTGGGTTCCTTATGCATCTATTTTTATTTTATTTATTTTTTATTTTTTTTATTTCCTTATGCATCTTTTCAAACTTCTAGAACACTGCAGCTATCTAAAACTGCTCTTACACTTAGAAACCAGACAATAAAGAACTCACAGAAGTACAGATGCATTTGCAGCCTTTTGGGAGGGTCTTTAGCTTTGGGGAGATTGGGTCTAATCTTGTCCTTGCCAAATGGAACTTGGGCTTCCCAGGACAGTGATGGGCTTTTCCCCCCATAAAAAGGGCTCAGAAGAGGATGGCTGGAGCTAATTTTGCAGATAGAAGGAGCAAAGAAAGGTAAGTAAAGCCAGAAGTGAAAAGGAATTTATCATCATTGCAGGAGATTTTTTTTTAAGGTGGATATATACTCATAAGCTGAAAAAAAAAAAAGAATTTATTCTTATAAACTGAAAATTTGTTTTCGATATTGTCATTTAACCTGAGGCAGTGCCAGGTTATAGGGTGTGGGGGCTTAATGGATAATTTTGGTTTCATGTATTTAAACTTTTTTCAGGGAATTGAATCTTGGGTTAAGTTTCAAGGTGCTTAAGAAGATAGGAACTCTGATCATGTTGAAAAATTCCTGCTTTATTCTCTTAGTTATGAGTACAGTGGGTAATTTAGAAGGAATTTGACCTCTCGGGCAGCTGGTAGTTTGAGGCGGCCATTATTTTCTTGACACATAAAATTTCTCCATTTCATAGAGGACAGTAAAAGCTTTTTTTGTTGGAACCTCTCACTCTTCATTAATGCAGAAGAGCCCTTTCTTACTATGAATTTTTAAACCTTTTTTTTTTTCCCCTCCCAGAAGGATGTCAGGATTTAGCAGCACAAATATAATTTCCTTTCTCCCAAGTCTTCTTTGTTCTGTGAAATTTTGTTTTCTTGACTAAATCGAAATGCCTGTTGCATCCCTCTTGCTGGGCCCAGCATTGTGCCTGGGCTGCTGGGTGGCTGCAGGTGCACGTTCCAATGATCGTGGCCTTTAAAGGCTAAACAAACAGGGTGTGAACCAAAAAGCATCAACTCTGTTGTTTGAAGTCCATTACCAAGAATGCCAGGGACCTGCCTCTGCTTTGCAAAAAACAAACACAAACAAAAACAAAAAACCGAAAACAAAAGCAGTTTAGCTTCTCATAGACAGAATCTCTGAAAAAATCATACCATGTCTATGGGTTAACCCCAGCTAGGTTATCTGGTGCTATGGAAAGAGCAACTTGAGCGTATTCCATCCTGGTTCTCAGTTGCTTTGTCCTGGTGGTTTAACTTTTGGGTTGTGGAAAGGAAGACAAATATTCAGCAAGTTATTTTCTTTTTGCATTAGGATTTTAGCATCTATATATCATTTTTAGTACTAGCTACAAAGCACTTTCACATGCATATGCTCAATTGATTTTCGTAATAAATTTGAGAGGTATTGCCAGTTTATTTTTACAGATGGGGAAAAAAGAAAGCTGATGCAAAGGTCAGGCAACTAACTCAAAGATTCACAGGTAGTAGGTCCAGTGTGAGAATGGAATCCAGGTATTTGTTCCTCTCTTTATATTGTGTTGCAGCAGAAATGTCAAGAGGATGCAGTACTGGTTAGACCTTTAAATATAAAAGATGGTGGTGTTGGGAATGTTTCTTTCTTCTCTGGTCCTACATAACACCTTCTTTGGTTTTTGTTCCTTCCCCCTCCCTCTTTATTTCTTTCAGCTTGGATTCCTTAGTACCACCACTGCTCAGCCAGAACAGAAGGTCCCGAATCTCGTTGGCACCTATCGCCACGTTGATCGTATCACCGGCCAGGTGCTAACCTGTGACAAGTGTCCGGCAGGGACCTATGTGTCTGAGCACTGTACCAACACAAGCCTGCGCGTCTGCAGCCGCTGCCCCGCAGGGACCTTTACCAGGCATGAGAATGGCATAGAGAGATGCCATGACTGCAGTCAGCCGTGCCCTTGGCCAATGGTTGAGAAATTACCTTGTGCTGCCTTGACTGACCGAGAATGTACTTGCCCACCTGGCATGTTCCAGTCTAACGCCACCTGCGCCCCCCACACAGTGTGTCCTGTGGGTTGGGGTGTGCGGAAGAAGGGGACGGAGACTGAGGACGTGCGGTGTAAGCAGTGTGTTCGGGGTACCTTCTCTGATGTGCCTTCTCGTGTGATGAAATGTAAAGCATACACAGACTGTCTGAGTCAGAACCTGGTGGTGATCAAGCTGGGGACCAAGGAGGCAGACAACGTCTGTGGCACACCGTCGTCCTTGAGCACGACCCCACCTTCCCCTGGCACAGCCATCTTTTCACACCCTAAGCACATGGAATCCCAGGAAGTCCTTTCCTCCACTTATGTTCCCAAAGGTAACTCAACCCTCTGAATTCTTTATTTGAGGATGGTTTTGAGCCCAGTAGTGGTATCAAGGATGGGCTTTGGTACTAAGGAAGTTTTCTGTTTTGCATAAGTTTTAATTTTGTTTTTTAATTTTAACAAAATTAAAAAAAGATTTAATTTTGTTGCTAATTAAATCTTGCTTCTTTCAGTCTATTAGAAACATCTAAACCCAGAAGTTTTCTTTTAGGGGAGATCAACTATCAAAAAACTAGGTTACATTGAGCTAGAAAGAAGCAATGAGAAACAGGGACAGTGTGTGACCTTGTGTAAATCACTTAACCGTGGCAGGCCTCAGTTTCAAACTGGTTAAATAAATGAGTAAATTAGATGTTTAAGTTTCCTTCCAGCTAAAAAAAAATTATGACATGGATCCTGTCCCAAGTGGACACAGCCAGGAGAATGGGAGAAAATGCCAGTAAATCTGGAAGGGATGGATGAAAAGATTGGGAAGGAAAGTGGGGCAAAGATTGGGAAGGAAAGTTAGAAGCTTCAGAAAACAAGTAAATTTGCATGAAATTGAAGGTAAATAGCATTCACATCTGAAAAAGAATTATTTTTTCCAATGACTTTAACTTTCATTAAATATCCCAGTTTTCCTCAGAATTCATTTTGAACCTCTGACCAGAATGTGGAAATTTAGCCTTTATTTTCACATTTCAAAAATCCTTTTTGATTGAATTTAATTTTCATAAGCTAACCAGCTTGAGTTGTTGGGTGCTGCCATGAGTTTTTACATTTGTTCTTCATGATAACCCTGTAAGGAAAGCCTTCTTACAGCCTCCTTTTTTTTTTTTTTTTTTTTAAGGAGGTACTGGGGGTTGAACCTAGGACCTTGTACATAGGAAGCAGTCGCTCAACCTCTGAGCTACATCCATTCCCCAATGAGAATTTTTTGTTTTGTTTTGTTTTGTTTTTAGGAGGTATCCAGGTTCGAACCTGGGACCTTGTATATGGGAAGCAGTTGCTCAACCACTTGAGCTGCAACTGCTTCCCAGCCTCCATTTTTGAAATGAAGAAACAGGCTCAGAGAGCTCAAATGACCTCACCACGTTTTCACAGGGGCTGATACAGGCCAGGTCCTCTCTCTCAGGATTCAAAGTCCCTAGTTCTCACCCTCCTTAAGGAAGACGACTTGTGGAAGCTAATCTGAAAAAACTCTACTAGGCAGCCAGCCCAAATCTTGTTTATCTATTAATAGAAGATGTTTAGAAAGCCCTGCCTTATTTTAGCCACCATCCTGTCCCATCAAAACTTTCACTGGTCAAAATTAGATTTGAATCTGAGCTGCGGAGTGGGTGAGTTCATAGGTTGAACCCCTGCTTCCCATGTACAAGGTCCCGGGTTCAATCCCTGGTACCGCCTTAAAAAAAAAAAAAAGTGAATCTGAGTTTTCTTTATCTTGGTCACATTTCCTGTTTTCCTGACACATCATGAAATAGTCAAAAGGGTAGGGGTGGAGGCGGATGAACATCCGAGTTAAATTTGACCTCGTTTTTTGAACAACCGTAATAATGAAGAGTTGACTATAGCTATGAACATACGTCTCTGCTCAGTATGTTAAGTAAAGGAGAAGCTGCTACAAAGCTCAGATGTTGGATTCCTGAGGGTGAAGGAGGCACGGTTAGCCGTTTAATTCAGTTTTTGCCCTCCACATAAAGTTGTTAGGATTTTTATGAAAATTTGAAATATAATTAATTCTTCAGCTCCAATTCCAAAGAATTAATTCTTCTTTGATTAGGTGGCTTGATCTAGAGATGACCAGGGAGAAGAGGGAATATTTAGATCCCCAAATATAGAAAAGCTCTTCCCCCCTCCTTACTCTTTTTTTCTAGGCACGAACTCAACAGAATCCAACTCTTCTGCCTCTGTTAGACCAAAGGTACCAAGCGGCATCCAGGAAGGGATAGTCCCTGACAACACAAGCTCAGTGAGGGGGAAGGAAGACGTGAACAAGACCCTCCCAAACCTCCAGGTAGTCAACCACCAGCAAGGGCCCCATCACAGACACATCCTGAAGATGCCACCGTCCATGGAGGCCACCGGGAGTGAGAAGTCCAGCACAGCCATCAAGGCCTCCAAGAGGGGCCACCCCAGACAGAACCTGCACAAGCATTTTGACATCAATGAGCATTTGCCCTGGATGATCGTGCTTTTCCTGCTGCTGGTGCTTGTGGTGATAGTGGTGTGCAGTATCCGGAAAAGCTCGAGGACTCTGAAAAAGGGCCCCCGGCAGGATCCCAGTGCCATTGTGGAAAAGGCAGGGTTGAAGAAATCCATGACCCCAACCCAGAACCGGGAGAAGTGGATCTATTACTGCAATGGCCATGGTGAGCTTTCTGTCTTCTCTCTACTTCCAGAACCCCCTGCTTCTCTTTTCCTAGTCCCTGCTGTTTGGTGGAGGGATGGGAAATGCATAGTTTCTGGAATCTCTTTTGTAGACCAAGTACTATTTGATCTAGTTTATTACGGAAAATGAGGTGGTCAGCATTAGATGTAATGCATTTGGAGAGATGAACTCCTCCTCTCTCTTTCCCCCCAGCACCTTTAAAATAGGAGGATGTTGCAGAATCAGAGACCAGAAAGTGACCTTAGGGACTTTAGTCAATCTTGTCATTTAACAAAGAAACTGAGTGCTGAGAGATATGGCTGCATTGAACTTCGGCTACTTGTTTGTTCAAGACAGATGAGATCAGTCACCAGGTCTCGTGACTGCTGGAACCCTTACTCTTTATAGACCCTTAGACCACTAAGAAAATAGAGGGGGGAAAAATACCTTGTCTTAAGTTTGCCCTTTTGAATCTGAACCTTGCTTAATAGATTTCTGTCATTTTCCTCGTGTACTTTTTTCCACTTAAATTTTTAGGATCCCATTCCTAACAGGAGGATAGGAGAGTATTTTGGATTATAGACACCCAATGCTTAGTATATTGATGATCACCTGAGGCTGGGCCCTACATGTTTTATCGAGTAGGCAGCGTGTGTTGATACAGGCTTGGAATATTTTGGTCTTTCCTCTTTTGAGAGCAAAAAAAATAGCCTACGAAGGCTGCAGTTTACAGACTGTGGCATCAACTTCCCTTTCTTTAAATCCTGAATGAGAATTTCAGCCCAAAGGTCTGTTAATCCTCTTCAGGTGCCCCCTTTCCTCCTCAGGTAAATTTGCTACCTTTCTAAAAGGAAGCTTGGCATTTTGTATTGAGTACATGTCTGTGAATCTAACATAAGGATATAAACCAGAAATACTAAAAAAAAAAAAAAAAATTTAAGCACAAAGATCTTTAACTTTTAACTCAATATCATGTGTAATAATTAAAAATTGGAAACAACCCAAAGGGTCAGTTTTAGGGAAATGACTAAGTGAATTATGACATATCCATACAATGGAATTTTATGTTGCCACTGCAGAATTTATAGTTTTTGTCTTTCCCATAACATAGGAAAATGCTTATACAAGGTTAAAGGGAAAAAAAAAAAGACTGCACACTTTATAATTTCAGTTCTCTTAAAACTTTAAAGACTGAAA
>JAQZBX010113236.1:0-10124 GCA_029593785.1 Cabassous unicinctus | reverse complement strand
CCACCCATTGCGACCATGCCCCATTAGCATTCAAACAATTTTATATACATTTTATATATGTTCAGGGGAACTTCCTCCCATGCACACCCCATCCCTGACACCCCCGACCAATGATCCTCTCCCACCCAAGTTGTATAACCCTTCTGAGATTCAAATCTTCTTTAAAGATGAAGCCAATACTATAACCAAATATAATTAATAGGAAATTGAAATAATGATAAGTTTAAATGTAAGAGATAAAATACATGAAAACTTAAAAAAAACTAAAAATTAAATTAAAAGATTGGGATATTTAAAAAATGAAAAATATTTTAAAAATTAAAAAAAAAATTGTTGACATTTTGACTTTTATCACTGCAATATCTTGGTGTCCAGTCTGTACCGTGGCACCTTCCCCTTCTCACTCCCCAGTGTCTCAGTATTTTTCATTTAATTTTCAAAGAAGTTTTACATCACAGCAAAGTCACACACAGAATACAAGACACTCTCATATACCCAACCTCCTCCCCCTTTCCTCACCCCATATTAACACCTTTTTGTATGTGGATGGTAGCATTTTTATAACTGACATACAAATAGTGAACATAGCTACAAAACATTGTCATGGTTTACAGTGTGGTTTACATTTTAAACTATACACTTTTATAAATTTTGATGATATTAACCATGTCCTGTGTCCATCATTGTAAGGTAATGAAGAACATTTCCACTGACCACTAAATACCCCCTGTTTGATCTATTCTGTTCCACCCTCCCCATCCCCCCAGGGCCCATGACGACCCCCTGTCTTAACTCATTGGATGGCAAGATTCATAGTTACATGCAACAAGAGGTCTTGACACACTGGTTTGTCCTCCCCTATTAGGAACCGCTGTTGCTCTTGGAGATCCCCGCCTGTCTACTGAACGAATCGGTCTTCTCAAAGATGGGAGTCCAAGTCTTTCCTGTTCATTATGTGGGTCTCCACCCACTGATACAACACATTATGACAGGATGAACACTCACACACTCCCTAAAAGCCTGCCCCAGGTGTGCCCTGTCCCGAATGTCCCCCAAACAACACCCAAAACCAGTGACAATTCTTTGTCATATTGCCATAAGAGCATTCTCACTTCTGTACTTTCAACATCATACCCACAAATCCCAAGGATAGACATACTGATAAATGGAAAGTAATTGAGAGTTCTAATATAGATCCTTGCATATACAGTCATCTGATATTCAACAAGGCCACCAAGCCCACTCATTTGGAAGAAAATGGCCTCTTCAACAAATGGTGCTTGGAGAACTGGATATCCATATTCAAAAGAATGAGAGAGGAACACCATCTCACACCTTACACAAAAATCAACTCAAGATGGATCAAAGATCTGAATATAAGAGTCAAGACAATAAAGACCTTGGAAGATAATGTAGGGAAGCATCTACAGGACCTTGTAATAGGAAATGGTTTCATGAACTTCACACCCAAAGCACGAGCAGCAAAATAAAAAGTAGATAAATGAGATCTCCTCAAAATTAAAAACTTTTGTACCTCAAAGGATGTTATCAAGAAAATAAAGAAGCAGCCTACCCATGGGAGAAAATATTTGGCAACCATATATCTGATAGGAGCCTAATATCCTGCATATATAAAGAAATCCTTAACTTTGAATATAAAAAGACAAACAACCTATTTTTAAAAAATGGGCAAGTGACCTGAAAAGACACTTCTCCAAGGAATAAATATGAATGGCTAAAAAGCACATGAAAAAATGCTTGGCATTGCTAGATATTAGGGAAATGCAAATCAAAACTCCAATGAGATACCATCTTACACCCATTAGAATGGTGGCTTTTAAAAAAACAGCAGACTATAAGTGTTGGAGAGGATGTGGAGGAATGGGAACCCTCTTTCACTGCTGGTGGGACTGTAGAATGGAACAGCCACTGTGGAGGACAGTATGGCAGTTCCTCAAAAAAACTAATTATAGATCTTCCATATGATCTCTTGACTCCACTGCTGGGTATATACCCAGAAGAATTGAAAGCAAAGACACAGACAGGTATATGCGCACCAATGTTCATAGCAGCAATGGTCACTATTGCCAAAAATTTGAATCAACCCAGTTGCCCATCAACAGATGAATGGATAAACAAAATGTGGTACATACATACAATGGAATATTACTCAGCTATAAGAAGGAATAAAGTGCTAACACACAGGATAACATGGATGAATTTTGAAGACCTTAGGTTGCGTGAAGGAAGTCAGGCATTGAAGAATCTTTTTATATTTATTGAGAGCTGCTTTGTGACCTAATGTGGTTTATCCTGGAGAAAGATCCTTGGGTCCTTGAGAAGAATGTATCATCTGCTGAGTTTGGGTGCAATGTTCTGTATATATCTGTTAGACCTAGCTCATTTATCATATTGTCCAATTTCTCTGTTTCCTTGTTGATCTTCTCTCTAGTTGTTCTATCTAATTTTATGAATGGTGTGTTGAAGTCTCCAACTCTTATTGTAGAGATGTCTGTTTCTCCCTTAAGTTTTCCCAGAGTTTGCCTCATGTATTTTGGAGCTTACTGGTTAGGTGCATACTTATCGGTGTCTGTTATTTCTTCTTGGTGTATTTTCCCTTTTATTAATACATAATGGCTTTCTGTATCTTCTAACATTTTGCATTTAAAATCGGTTTTGTCTGATATTGTAGCTAACCCTGTTCTTTTTGGTTACTGTTTGCATGGAGTATATTTTTCCAACCTTTCACCATCAGCCAGTTTGCATCCCAGGGTCTAAGGTGAGTCTCTTGTAAGCAGCATATGGATGGCTCAGGATTTTTATCCATTCTGTTAGCCTATAACTTTTGATTGGTGAGTTTAATCCATTCACATTCAATGATATTACTGTAAATGCATTATTTATTCTACCATTTTATTTTTTGGTTTTCATATGTCATATTTTAATTTTGTCCATCTTTTTACTCCTTTGGTTAATGTTTCTGGTATTCTTTCTTCTATACTCTCTTCTAAGCCTCTATCTTCTGTCAGTTGATTTCCGGCAATAAGGTTTCCTTTAATATTTCCTACATAGGTGGTGGTGTTTTTTCTATGAACTCTTAGTTTATGTTAGTTTTTGAATGTTTTCATTCACCTTCATATTTGAAGGACTATTTTGCTGGATATGAATTCTCAGCTCGCAGTTTTTCTTTATCAATATCTTAATTATATAGTACAATTGTCTTTTCACCTCCATGTTTTCTGATGAGAAATCTGCATTAAGTTTTACTAGGCATCCCTTGTTTGTGATGGATTGCTTCTTCCTTCCTGTTGTAAGAATTTTCTTTTTATCTTTGATGTTTGACATTATGAGTAGTATGTGTCTTGGAGTAGATATATTTGGATTTATTTTAATTGGAGTATGCTGTGCTTCTTTTTTTATTTTTTTATTTTTTAAAAGATACTTAGATTACATAAATGTTACACAAAAAATATAGGGATTCCATATGCTCCACTTCCCACACATCCACAACCTCCCACATAAACATCCTTCATTAGTGTGGCACATTCATTGCAATTGATAAACACATCCTGGGGCTTTGCCATTAAGCATGGACCATGGTTCACATTGTATTCTACACTCTCTCCCACACAGTTCTGAATGTTATGTGTTGATATAAAATGGCCTATATGTGTAAGTTCATTTCCTTCGTGACAGTTGGGAAACTTTCAGCTATTATTTTCTCAAATACTCCTTCTGCCTCTTTTCCCTATTCTTCTAGAACTCCTGTGACACATATGTTGATCTATTATATTGTGTCATTCTATTTCCTGAGCCTCTGCTCTATTTCTTCCATTCTTTTCTCTCTCTGCTTTTTCTCTTCAATTTCAGCTTTTCTGTCCTCTATAACACTTATTCTTGCTTCTATCATTTCAAGTCTGCTGCTGTAGGTCTCTAATGTGTTTTTTATCTCACCTATCTTGTCTTTCATTCCCACGAGCTCGTTTGCTTTTTTATTCAGGATTTCAAATTCTTCTTTGTGTTTGGTCAGTGTCTTCTTGATGCCTTTTATCTGTTTAGATATATTATCATTAATTTAATATTGGAAATTTATGTGCATGTCAATGATTAGTTGTCTCACATCTTGTGTCTACTTTGGGGCTTTGATATATTCCTTTTCTTGGGTCATTTCTTCCATTTTCTTAATATGGCTTGTAATTTTTTCTGATGTCTAAGTACCTTATTAGGGTGGTGAGCTTACTCAGAAGCTTGATTTCTCTCTTTCATAAAGTTTTAGTGGGAGGAGGTTGTGTGTTACTGCTGTTCTTTGATTCTTGGTATAACCTGTTCTGGGTCTTTAGGATTGTCCCTGTTATTTGCTCAAGTCTGGTCCCTTGGAACCAGTAATGAGTTTCAGACCTGCTTCTTAGGGCCTTGGGGATTGGAGCAGTAAAGGCCAGAAATTGCTTTATTTATTTATTTACTTTTAATTTCCTCACATGCACTACTTTGGTCTGCCAGCTGATGGTGCTCTTTGTAAGTCCTCTCAGTTCAGTGCCTGGTTGGAAAGTGTTTGCTGCAACAAGAACCAGATCAATGTGACAGAGGTTCCTGCCTGGAGGTTTAGAGCCTCATAATTCAAACTTTCCCAAAGGTAGTTCTCCAACCTTTGCTGGCAGCTCCCATCCTTTTCCTGTGTTGGAAGTAATTCAACACAGGAATTTCAGTCCTGAATTAGCCCTGGTCAGTAGAGAAGGAGATTGAGAAGGTTGGGTCCCTTTAGTCCCTTGCTGGCACCCAAAGCAAACAATGGTGTCTTGTGGGGTACTGCAGACCAAATTATTGTGTCAAAATTTGAGTCAGCCTTAGGCTGTGTCCTTATCTCTCCCTTTTCCTGGGTAGGTGGATCACTGGGGTCCCCTTTGTCTGTAGATGACAACCTTGAAGGTTGAGAATTCAAAAGTGTCTATAGTGTGTGTGTGTGTGGTGCTGACATTTACAGCTGTGGTTTTAACTCACAGTTTTGCCATTGTGATTCTTTTCCTTTGCCCCTTTCTCCTCTGAGTGGTTTCCAGACCTCCCCTAGTGTACTAAACACCAGAAGATTTTTTTCCAAGCCATTTCTGCCTGTCTTCTAGCTATTTTTCTGGGAAAGAAGAGAGTCCTGGTTCTTTCTAGTCTACCATCTTCCCAAAAGCGTATTATTTTTATTTATTTTTGGTTTTATTTTTAGGTAGGCTTTGGATTGTAGAAGAGTTGCAACTGTGGTAGGAGATGATCTCTGGTGTGGCATTTTGGTGGTGGGAGGAAATGTGGGGAGGGGTGCACCCAGGGCATTTGTTAATGGAACGTGAATGGAACAAGTTATCATGGGGTGTTGACTCAGTGGATGGAGACCCATACAATAACCAAAAGAATACTGTATTTTTATCCTGTTGAGTCATGCTACATTCTCTAATAGAGTGACAAGAATCCCTAAAATATATGGGCTGTGCCTTGCAGAGGAAGAGAGACCAATATGCCAGATCCTTGATACTGATATTTGTATTTATGAACCTGGTTCCTGTGATATTTAATATTAGCTTAAAGTTACCTCTTGATAGCTTCCTTATTGCTTTAATGTGGCCTCTCTTTAAGACAAACTTAGTACATAAACTCACTACCTTCCCCCTGTGTGGAACATGACTCCCAGGGATGAACCTCCCTGACACCAAGAGATTATTACCAAGAGATAACTAGCAATGCATTTAGAAAGAGACCTTGACCAAAAAGGGAAAATAATAAATACAAATGAGTTTCTATGGCTTAGAGTTTGCAAAATGAGTCAGGAGGTCATTACAGAGGTTATGCTTATGCACATCTTAGGAAGATTTCTCTAACTGCTGCAGTAAACAATGTTTCAGAGGCCTCTAGAAACATCTGAACACTACAGGCAAGGCAGAAAACTCCAGGAATTGGGCACCCTATCAGTGGGCCATGCTTTGGAATAAATGATAACTTATACCCCAGTGTATCAGAGTTGGACTCATTTATAATTTTCTTACACATGGTTCTTATGCTTCTTTTATTTGAACATATAATTAGCACTATACCCATTAAATATATGTCCCAGAGACTTAAATCTTCTGACTGTTCATATACCAGTTGATCCTAACATCTCAGCACAGTTGCAGTCAACACGTACCCTCCAATTCATTGGACTCACCCAAGACAACTAACAAAAATATTATGATGGACAATAGCCATCAATGACAGATACAGGTCATTATACAGTTTTTCAAAATCTATAAAATAGGGTAGTCCAAAGTGCAAACCAAATTGTAAAGACTAGAACATGGTTAGTAGCAATGTTTCCATATGTGCTCAATTGTAATAAATGTACCATGCTAATGAAGGTGATGTTAATGGGAAAAAGTGTGGGAGGGGGAGGGATGAGGTATATGGGAGTCCTTTATGTTTTACATGTGTCGTTTAAGTAATCTAAACATTCTTTAAAAATAATAATTAAAATTTAAAAAAACTTAAAAAAAATGAATTGGCCAAAAATCAGTACTGCTTCTATACACTAATAACGAGCAATCTGAGTCAGAAGCCAGGAAAGAATTGCATTTACAATAGCGACAAAAATTCACATATTTAGGAATAAATTAAATTAAAGATATAAAGCATGTGTATCCAGAAAAATACAATGCAATGCTAAAAAAATCAAAGAAGACATAAATATATGTTAGAACATTCTGTATTCATTGATGGGAAGACTAAATATCATTAAGATGTCAGTTCTAGTCAAATTGATATACAGATTCAATGCAATCCCAATAAAAATTCCAACAGCCTTTTAAAATAAATGGAAAGCCTCTTTATCAAATTTATTTGGCAGGGTATGGGACCCTGAATAGTCAGAAACCTATAAAAAGGAAGAAGGAATTTTAAGGACTCACATCCAGGCTTTCCATCATATTACCTAGGTACAGTGGTAAAAACATCATGGTACTAGCATAAAGATGGACATATTGACCAATGGAAATGAACTGAAAGTTCAGAAACAGACCCTCACAATTATGATGAAGTGATTTTTGACAAGTGTGTCAAATCCACCAGTTGAGGCAGAAGAGTCTATTCAACAAATGGTGCTGGTTGAACTGGATATCCATATCCAAAAGAAAGTAATAAGGCTCCTACTTCATGACTTATACAAAAATTAACTCAGTATGGGTCAAAGAATAAATATAAAAGTGAGATCCACAAAATTCTTAGGAGAAAATGTAGGGAAACATATTTAAGACCTGGTGGTAGGTGGTGTTTTCTTAACCTTACACTGAAAGCACTAGCAACAAAAGAAAAATTGTTTAAATGGGACCTCCTCAAACTTTAAAACTTTTGTGCTTCAAAGGACTTTGTGAAGAACTTGAAAAGGCAAACCATACAGTGGGAGAAAATATTTGGAAAACACATATCCAGTAAAGATTTATTTACATGCTATATAAAGACATCATACAACTCAACATTAAAAGAACAAGCAATCAAAAAAAAATGGGGAAAAAAATTAAATAATAGTTTCTCATAATAGGAAATGCAAATGGCCAAAAAGCCCATGAAAAATGTTCACTATCACTAGCTATTAGGGAACTCCAAATCAAATCTACAATGAGATATCATCTCACACCTCATAGAATGGCCATTTTTTATTTAAAAAACAAAACAAAAACAGAATTCAACTTATTCTGGAGAGGATGTAGAGAAATAGGAATGACCCTTCACTGTTGGTGAGAATTTAGCATGGTGCTGCCTCTTTGGAAGACATTTTGGAGGATCTTCAGGAAGCTAAATATAGAACTGCCATATGATCCAGCAGTACCTCTACTAGAAGTATATCCACAAGATCTGAAAATAGTGACTCAAATATATATATGCATGCTAATGTTCATAGTGACATTATTCACAATTGCCAAAAGGTAGAAACATCCCAAGGGTTTATCAACCAATGAATGGACAAGCAAAACGTGGTATACACATATGATGGAATACTATGCTGCAGTAATAAGAAATGAAATTTGGACACATATGATAACATGGATGACTCTTAAGGACATTATGCTAAGTGAAATTAGCCAGACACAAAAGGAAACATATTGTATGGCCTCATGAATAGGAATGAAATATGAAAAATAATCAAATGGAGCTAAAAACTAGAATATAGATTACTAGGAGATAGGATGACGATTGAGAAGGTTTACTGATGCTTAATGTATGTAGAATTTTCAATTAGCTTGACTGTAAAAGTGTGGAAATGGATAGATTTCATGGTAACACATTATAGTGGATATAACTAACATGGCTGGTTTATAAACGGGATTGATGCTGAAAGGTGTAGTCTAAAGATGTAAATTTCTGCTGAAAGAAAGCAAAAAAATTATCTAGGGACTGAATAACATAGTGAACCTGGAGATGGATGAGGATTGTGGTTAATATACAAATACACCTTAAAAAAAAATATATATATATATATATAACAAATAACATTTATGTCAACAAATGCACATATATGTATATGTATTTATATATCATTTTACAAATATTGGTATGTATTGTGAAAAATTTGATTTTTATCCACAATAAAAAAAAATTGAAAAAAAAATAGAGAAGCAAAACAACAACAACAAAAATAATACAAATACAATGAAAATCTATGAACCAGATCAAATGAATGTAACTATTGCAAGGTGGTAAGAAGATAGTGATACATGGGAAAATACAATTAATGTAACTTATGGGGTATAGTTAACAGCAATATTTAATATTCTTTTATCAATGTCTAGAATGTTCTATATCAATGTTCAGCTTCAATGATGGGGGTATGGGATGTTTTTCTTTTGGACTAAGGAAAACATTCAAAGCCTTACTGGGGTGATGACTGAACAATTCTGTGATGAAAGTGTGTTCAAAAGTACAAATATAAGAGCATTCACTCAAGAAATATAACAAATGTAAAATACTAATACATAGTGTTAATTATAAGGGGTATATTGAAAAATACACCAAGTGTACTTCATGGTCCATCATTAGTGATAATATTCTGACCATGTTCTTTCTTAATCTGTAACAAATGTTTCACAAAAATGTAAGGTGTTGGTTGAGGAATGATGTATGGAAATTCTGCACATTATGCACAATTGGTTTGTAAGCTCACAATTTTCTAATTTAAAAAATCTCAATAAACTTTGCAGTTAAGATCTGTTCACATTACTATATCAAATGCAGGCCTCCAAAAAATTTTTTAAAAGTGAAATAATACTTAAAAGGTACAGAATTTCTGTTCAGTGTGATGGAAAACTTTTTGTAATGGATGATGTTGATGGTAGAACAATCTTGTGTATGTAATCAAAACTACTGAATTATATATCTGAATGTGGTTAAAAGGGGAAATTTTAGATTGTATATGTGCTATTAAAGCCAAAATTTAAAAAACTGCTTAAATCGAGGGAGGATGATCTCAAATTTTCCATATGTGATTCAATTAAAATACTCACATGTCCTCAAAAGTATTACATTAGGCATCAAAATATTTATACTACTGAGAATTTTTAGATCAGGAAATTATTATGATAACATGGTGAAGTCATAAACAAATTTTTGACAAAAGTGTTAATAATTTTAGATGTCTAAAGAGTTCTCAAAAATCAAAAATAAAATTATTAGCATCCCAATTTTAAAAATAGGTGATAAACTGAGTGATGGTCCAAGGTAATTTTTGCACCTCTTTAAATGTTTTATTTTAATATTAGCTGAAAAAAACGAATCATTTCTTTTAAAATCTAGTATGTTTAAAAATATGTTAGAAACACTTAAAAGAAAACATTCCTGAAAATTTTGAAAGGAAAATAAAAACATAGGTTAACAGGGGCTTGGACCAAGAGTACCATCTTTTTTTAATTACATAAGCTGTAGGTTTACAGAAAAATCATATATAAAATATGGAGTTCCCCTATGCCACCCTATTATTAACATCTTGCATCAGTGTGGTACATTTGTTACAATTCATAAAAGTACATTTTAATAATTGTACTATTAACTATATTCCATTGTTAACAATAGGGTTCACTTGTTGTCCAGTCCTGTTTTTTATTACATTTTTATTCTAATAA
>JAQZBX010113235.1:0-10124 GCA_029593785.1 Cabassous unicinctus | reverse complement strand
TGCTGCTTGTGCTGCTGTGTCCATTCGCTGCGTGTCTTCTCTGTGTCTGCTTATCTCCCCCTTGCTGTGAGGTCCCGCCGCATCAGCCCACGGCGCTGCTCGAGCCGGCCTGCCCTCACAAGGAGGCGCCGGGAAGCGAACCCGGGGCCTCTCATATGGTAAACCGGTGCTCTATCCATTGCGCCACACCCGCTTCCTGCCATGAGGTTGCTGCATCAGCCCACCGCACCGCTCAGGCCAGCGTGCCCTCACAAGGAGGCCTCGGGACGTGAACCCGGGCCTCCCATATGGTAAACGGGGGCTCTATCCACTGAGCCACACCCGCTTCCCAGATTAAAGATTATTTTGCACCCCAGGTGAGCGGCTCATTATTGTCACCTGTGCCCCTGGCTCAGTCACGCCTCGCAGTCATTGTGTCAACCACAAACACCAGCGCCCACACATTTCCACATGCGCTTGGAGGATGCCACGGCCCCAAGAGGCCATGGACTTGAGTTGCCTTGGCTGGTCCAGGGGCCACACACTCATGAGGGAGAGAGACAGAGAGAGAGAAAGGGAGGAAGAGAGCTGTCTCCAGGCCCTTGAGGGCTGGACAGAGCTTCATGGCCCAGGTCTCCAGGACACTCATTTGTCCTTCCAGGAACTGCTCGTTTTGAGCTTATGTAAGCTGGGATGGGCATCTGTATCTTTCAACTGAACTTCCTCTGAGGGCTATAAAACAAGAGGGCTGAAGCAGAATCAAGTGGGAAGCTTTAAAAACTTACCAAGGCCAGGCCCCATGCCAGATTAATCGAATAGGAATCTCTCATTGGTGGGGTCTAGACTTTGGTGTGGTTTTTTTCTCATTCTTTTATCACTTTACCTTTGACATTTCACTTTTTTGGTAACGGCTTTACTGAGATATCATCATTCACATCCCATACAATTGACTCACTTAATGTATAATTCATTGGTTTTTAGTGCATTCACAAAGAGTTACGCAACTAGCATCACACTCAATTTTAGAACTTTTCGTCACCCTATAAAGAAACCCTGTACCCCTTAGCCATCACCCTCCAACCCCTCGGATTTCAGTGTTTTGTGTGTGTGTGTGTGTTTGGTTTTGTTTTGTTTTTTAACTTTTTTAAGCTCCCCAGGTGACTCCAATGAGTAGCCAGGATTGAGAACCACTGACCCTGAAGATGTCAAAAATGCCTTTCAGTGTGAACAGTCTCCTCACTTGGATATTCCCAGGGCTTAAGCATTGCCAGACGCACGGTAAATGCTCGTTAAAGCAAAGCTATCTGAAAGTTCCATTTCCACTGCTGCACCACCCATCTCTAGAATATTCACAGGAGTGTGGCATGTACCTACGCTTTGCATTTATCTCATAGACTCGTCACAACAGCCCTGGGAGGTTGGGCTTATTGGTCTCATTTTGCACATCAGGAGTTTGAAGCTCAGAGAAATTAAGTTGCTCGGTGAAGGTCACGCAGATGGTAAGCCTGGAGCCAAGCCTAGATTTACAGCAGCGGCTCTCAGATAGGGGCGATTTTTCTCCCCCAAGGAGCACTTGGCAAAATCTGGGCACATTTTTGTTGTCACAACTGGGGCAGGGAGGAGGATATTACTGGCCTCTGGTGGGCAAGGACCAAGAATCTGCTCAACATCCTACAATGCACAGGAAAGCCCCCCAGAGCACAGATTCCAATCCCAATGTCAATAGTGCCGAGGTTGAGAAACCTTCTGTAAAGTGCATTAGGCTTCACTTCTAGCTCAGTAACGCCCCTTGCTTATGGTTTTCCACTGTGTGTCAAGTCCTGTCTCTCTTCTATTAACATGGGAGCTCCTTGAGACTAGGGAATCATTCCTTGTCCATTGCTGCGTGCCCAGCACTGAGCACAGGGCTTGTTGAGGAGTAGCCTCTGGAGACTACTGGATAGAATGGCAAAGATGTTCCGATATAGGACACTGGTGAGCGTGTCTTAGTTTGCCAGAGCTGCTGTAACAAATACCACAGACTGGTTGGATTAAACAACAGTTATCTATTGTCTAATGGTTTTTCTAGTCTAGAAGTCCAAAATCAAGGTGTCAGCATGACCGTACTTTCTCTGAAGACTGTAGGGTTCTGGCAGTGGTTTGTGGGCCATCCATAGCTCAGTCTCTCCTTCTGTCACATGGTCATTGCCTCCTTCTGTCTCCTACTCCTGACTGGGTCCAAATTTCCTGTGCTTATAAGGACTCCAGTGATATTGGACTAAGGTCCACCTGATTTAGTTTGGCCTCACCTTAGCTGATAATATCTTCAAAGAACCTATTTACAAAAGGGTTTACATGCACAGGAGGGGAGATTAGGGCTTGAACATGTCTTTGTGGGGGCATGATTCCATTCATATCAGGGTGCTCAATGGGCCTCTACATTGCTCCTTGCAAAGGTCAAGGCAAGGTTCTTGCAACAGAGCTGTGTTTATCCACTCAACAAATATTTCCTTAGCACCTCCTATGTGCTTGGCCCTCATTCATGCCCTTGAGAGCATGGAGTCTAGAGAGGGGATACATATGAGTCAAAAGGCAATTATTTGGTAAGCACTATGATAAGAGTAAGGCTGATGGGGAGTGCCTAACTCAGGCTGGATGGATAGGAAAGGCTTTCTCAGGAGATGACTTGAAGAATGGATAGAAATTTGTTTAATAACAACAACAATAATTTATTAGGCACTTACTATGGAAAGTGCTATGTGCTGAACACTTTCCATGTTTTTAGTCTCAGTCAAGCCCCACAACAATCCTATGAAGTAGACACTCCTATTGTCCCAGTTGACAGATGAAGAAACCAAGATTTAGTGAAGTAACTTGTCCAAGGTCATGTAAATAATAGATGACAAATCTATGTTTGACTCCAATGTCAGAACTTGTAGCCACTGTACTCTACACTTCCTCCCAACAGGATAATAATAGTCTTAATTGCTAATATTTATTGAACTCTTACTTTGAGTCAGATCTCAATGCAATGCTCAATTTGCATTGTCTCACTTATCACAATGAGATTTACACCCAATGAGTTAGGTATTATTACTACCCCATTTTCCAAGGAGATGAGAAATTAAGTCTCAGTGACTTGTCCAAGAGTCAAGGAAGTGGCCTGAATCAGAACTTGAGTCCAGGTGTGCCTGACTCAAAGCTGTGTTTTAAACATGTGGTCAGGGCCACTTTATTGCACGATGATGTCATTTGGAGAGAAGATGAACTCCCTTTTCTGGGCCCAAAGAGTACAGGTGGGGCAGACTAGGGGCTCCAAGCAGCTGCTTAGCACAGGGGGATGTCACAAATGGTTACCTGGGATGGCGACCAAGTTCTGCAGCTCCTGCTTTAGGTCCATGATGTCCTTGCAGAGCTGAATGTCATCCATCCTGGGGAAACAGGGACACCATGCAACAGCAGGTTACACGGAAGAACATGCTACACTCTGAGAGCCACCCCAGTGTAAACAAAGAGGGTTTGTGGGAGACAGTTGTCCTTCGTGAAGGCTGGACTTGCTCATTATAGAACTTTTTCTTCTTTTGAAGGAAGGCTACCTGTTATTCCTACTCCTTAGAGATTATCAATCACTGATAACACCTTGATATAGTTCCTTCCCATTGCCATGTGCCTCACTTTTGTTTGCGTATGTGGGCAAGCTCATTGTTGCATATACAGTTTTTTCTTTTCTGTTTATGAAAGTAATAAATGTGTGTTAAAAATGAAAACATGTTAGAAATTCAGAACATAGACAAAGTCTCTCTTAATACTTTCCCTTAGAGATAATTACCATCAACACTTTGGTGTATATTCTTTCACATTTTTTCGAATGCTTAGCTGATACTGCTATATATGACACTGCTGTTATTGTACAAAAATATTTTGCAACTTGCTATTTTCACTTAATAATATATTTTGGGCATTTTCCACATCAGTACATGCAAATCTCTTCAATTTTAATGGCTGCATAGTATTCCATTATATTGATATACAGTGATTTATTCATTTCCTTATTCATAGATATCTGGGTTGTTTCCTGATAAATTTCTAGGACAAAATTCCTAGAAATGGAATTTCTGGGTCAAGTGATATGAACACTTACTTTTTTTTTTTTTTTAACCCATTTATTTGTAATTTATTTTAATTTCCAGAGTTGCTCCTAGGACATATGCATGATGATGCTCTCTCTCTTTTTTTTCATATATATTTTAAAAGATGCTTAGTTACATAAATATTACACAAAAATTACAGGGATTCCCTTGTTCCCCACCTCCCACACCTCCCATAACATCCCACACAAACATGAACACTTACATTTTAATAGGAATTTCCATAGGAGACTATCTACTTCCTATGATCCCAGTAACTGGGTTACACGTACAATTTTGCATTACACATTATAGTTTTGTGCGTGTGCTATGACATCGACTCATCTTATGTAAACAACATTTGTAATGGCTGCCGGGAATTTTCACCTGGTAACCAATTCTAGATTGACCAGAATTGATTTAACTGTGGCCTTATCTTGATTTCTTAGGTGGGGCTTTCAGGCTGTTTTTTGTTATTTTGGCCTCTGTAGCATGAAAACTCAATTCATATAAGGCTTTTTCTCCACGTTGGACTTTTTTTGAGAGGGGTATATAGACTATCCGAAGTAAAACCTTAGAGTACAAAGGGCTTGCCCTGTCTAGCGCTGTTGAGACATAGTTTCAAGTCTCTTTGCCACGGGGGTATGAACGGGTCTTTCTTGAGCATCTGCTACGCAGGCCACCCACCCTCCTAGGCTCTGGAAATGCTGCAGCAAGTGAGACCAAACTCCTGCCCCCATGAGGCTGACATTCTGGCAAGGGAGTCACAGAGTAAGAAATACAATAGAACGTCAATGCTATGAAGAAGAGTGAAGCGGGTGGGGTGATGGAGTTTGGACACATCCTCCTACTTTGCTCCTGATAGTTGTCCTGGAAAGAGAAGAGGGAAGCATTCATAGTCTCATTTCATCAATGTAGAAACAGGTAAAGGGCGTCAACTGAATCCACATAGCTGGTGGGGGCTGGACCAGGATTAGAAATCTGTTCTTCTGAGCCCGAGTTCACTGATCTTTTTTTTTTTTTTTAAAGATTTATTTATTTCTCCCACTCCCTTGTTGTTTGCGCTCACTGTCTGCTTTCTTGTGTCTGTGTGTTGTGTGCTCATCTTTTTTCAGGAGGCACTGGGAACCGAACCCAGGACCTCCCACGTGGTAGGCGGGCGCCCAACTGCTTGAGCCACATCTGCTTTCCTCCACTGATCTTCTGACTCATCCTGCAGTGTCTTTGTCAAGAGCCTACTCTGCTTACTCCTTTCAGCAGTGCCATCCGCAAACCAGCTTGGGGCCCCTGACCCTTTGCTGGTCAAGAACTGCCTGTGTCACCCATTCCAATTCCAGTTTTCAGGACAAATGGCAGGAATCTCTGGCTACAGCCTTCATCTCTTGCTGCCAGAGGCAAGCCAACTATTTTCAAAGCCCACCCTGGAATGTCCCAGCAGGTGACAGCTGCCTCATATGAGCTTGGACTTGCCAGAAGGGCACAAACTGTTCCTATGCCTTTCTGTCAGTGGCTTTCAATTGGAGGAGCCTCAGCGTCCTTTTCCACAACTTGAGCAGAAATCAGGTCACATCTGTGGTTCTCAGTGAGGGCGATTTTGTTGCCGGGGACAAAGTACAAGGTCTTTTGGATGTCACAACTTGATGGGGGTGTGTTAACTGGCATCTAGCAGGTGGAGGTGAGGAATGCTGCTAAACATTCTACAATGCACAGGATGACAATGGAGCATTATCGGGCCCCAAATTTCAATCATGCCAAGGCTGAGAATCTTGGGTTATAAACACAGAATTGACAGAGGGACAGTTTTGCTAATGTTTGAAGAGTGAGAAAGGGAAAGATGGAGAAGGTAAAAGAGAGAGAGGAGATAGTGGTTAAGAGCAAGAGTTTTAGTGCCAAACAGCCCTGGGTTTGAAGGGCCTACGCTCCAGTGCTTCACTTCTCTGAGCCCCATTTCCATCATTTCCAAATCAGAATGATAATATTGCTACTTCCTAGGATTTTATGCATGGCAAGCGCTGAGCATGGTGCCTGGGACATAAATAACAATCTACTCAATAAATAATATTATTATCATTAAGTGATAGAAAAATGCAGGGCAAAAGAGAGAAAGAGAAAATTATACTGGATTAACAATGTATAGGACAAATGGAGCTAATGTGGCAAACCTGTAGAAAAATAACCTTACTCATTTTTCGCCTCTCTTTGAAATTTCTAAAATTATGTTTTTATCTGATAGTAGAACAAATCCCTGATCATTGTAGAAATTATGGAAAATACAAACAAGAATAAAGAATGAGGCTAAAGCAGGGACTCAGACTCCTGCACACAAATGTTCATAGCAGCATTAATCACAATAGACAAAAGGTGGAAACAACCCAAGTGCCCATCAACTGAGGAATGGATGAAAAAAACGTGGTGCCTACACATAAAGGAATATTATCCAGCCCTAAGAAAGGATGCAGTTAGGAGACAGGCTGCACCATGGAAGAATCTTGAAAACATCATGCTTGGTGAAATAAGCAAGGCCCATAAGGCAAATATTGTATGGTATCTCTTCAGGAGATGACTAGAAACAGCAAATTCATAGAGATAGAGAGCAGATTAAAGGTTGTGGGGGGATTAGGGGAGGCAAGACGGCGAGTGTTTTTTGGGGGGAAAAAAAAGGACCCTAAAATTATGCATAACCTTGACCTACAAGCACCCAGAGACCACCATTCCTCCCCGAATGTTCTGGTGTATTTCACACCCGTCTTTTTCCTGCATGTATCCCAGGTGTGGCGGGCTTGCGTTGAGAGCCTTAGCCCTGGCCCTCTGTCTGTCCTGAGACCCCATTCAGCTTGTTATCGAGCCCTCCCAAAGAGCTCCAACTCCAGGAGGCAGCACGGAGCGCGGCAGAATTCTCCTGACGCTCTCATGGAGTCATACTGCTGAAAGCTGAACACATCCCAATCTCTTCCTCAGGGTTCTCTCCTGCTGCCAGCTGCCCATCTCGTCTCTCTCTTCCTCCACCTCTGTGCCCTCAGATTCCAAACAATTCAGCACAACCAAAGCCTGCTGGGTCTCTGAACCCTCCTCCATCCCCACCAGAAAGGAGCTGGAACCCCCATCCCAAGCTGTCGGCCAGTGTTCGCCCAATTGAAGAAAACAGGCTTCTTCCTGGAAGATGGAGGAGTGGTTCTGCCTTTAAGGGAGACAAAAAGTTAATGTTTGTGGAGTGCTGAGTGTGTACCAGACTTTGTCCTCAGCACCTCTCGTGCATAAACACACAGCAGAGAGAGGTAGTGTTATTATCTCCATTTTACAGATGGCAGAACAGAGGCTAAAGCCACGATGCCCAAAGCTCCCCAGCAGTAAGTGCCTTTGGGATTCAGCCCTAGCTGGCACTCTGGACCGCTACCATGGGGTCTCCTGTCCACGTGGCTGTACGAGTTGTGGCAGACACGGTTGGTATCTGACCTAACTGACCTTTCCCCTCCCTGATTTGTTCAGAGGGCAAAGATCAGCCCCTGGTGGCAGCCAGTCATGGCCATCCCATTTGCCTTTGTCCAGGCTCCCTTGCAACCAAGGGGGAGACCCACTTCCGGCCAACGAGATGTAAGAGGAAGTCTGCTTGGGCGGCTTCCGGGAAAGGTGATTAGAGCCTTTGGAGCTGCCCCCTGCCGGCCCTGAAGCTGCTGCAGTCACCATGGTGAGAATGGCAAAGGGGACGGAAGGAAAGAGCTGGAACTCTTGACAACATCCTTGAGCCATCACACTGACCTGGAACCACCTGCGCCTGGACTTTTTGTTAAGCATATAATAAATGTCCTTATGTTTCAAGTAGGGTGACCAATTATCAAGTGTCCCAGGTTAGCACTGAAAGTCCTAGGCTAAGGGCACTATTAATCAGATGTTCTGCCACTTGTATCTGAAGACATCCTCACTAACACACGTGTGTGGATATGAGCGTTTTCAAAAAAGTAGGATCAGCACATACAAACAGATGTTCTGCTTGTTGAGAGCATTATAGCATGAGGACTTCCCACAGCCATTATAGCATACTGTCCAAAAATGAATTAAAGTGTTCATGCAAAGCACTTTTGAACATGGATGGGACTTCGAATAAGCCTCCTTAGTCCAATTCTCTGCGTGGTTGGTGCTGAAGCCTGGAATTCAAACCCTACCTCTGCCAGCTCTTTCTAAGAGATGTGTCATCACCAAGATCCTGATTAATGCAGGAAGAAAAAGAAACCCAGGCTGTTTCATTCTGAGTCCCAGCCCTTCACGCTGGGACCGTGGGGGACAATCGGTCATTTTACCAGCTTTGGGCTGGGAAATGTGATCAGGAATAATGGGGCTACTTTACAAAATTTCCTTGAAAATGGCATGGTCTCAGGGCACCAGCAGCTAAAACTGCAGCCTAATGGAAACCCAGCAGAGAGCACAACGTGAAGGCAGAAGCAGATTGCCAGAGGAAAGCATTGACTTCTTAATATAATCTTTATTTGGCTCCTTCTTGTGTAAGTTGTGGACGCCGTGGAATTTGGGGGATGGGTGAGAAGAAGAAGTACATTTGCTCTTAGAGATGGAATGCTGATCTGGGGTGTAGAGCCTGGGTCCAAGTTCAAGCCCCAGTACAAACGTCTGTGGCCGTAGGCAAGGCTCTTGCCCTCTCTGGGCCTCAGTTTCCCCGTCTGAAACGAGGGGTTTACATGATCCTCAGCTCTGTTCAGCCAGCACCTAGAGGAAATAACATGCTTTAGATTCAGCCTCACCAGGATGCAAATCTCAGTTCCACTAGTCACAGGGTGTGTGACCCAGGCAATTCCTTCCACTGCTCTAGGACTCAGTGCCTCATTGGGTGGAAAGGAATAACACCTCCTCTTGGGGTCCTGGCGAGAGTTAAATACGATCACATGTAGAGCATGCAAGCCCCGTGCTTTGCACATCAGGTGCGAAGAAAAGCCCACTGTACCCCAAGGAAGGAGCTGAGTGCTTGGCTGAGTCAGTGGCAGATACCGCTTTGACATCCTGGGCAACTTTCTGCGTCAAAGGATGAGTCGCGCCATTATTTCAGTTTCCTCAAACCAAACGGTGCTGAGATGATGATGAATGCTTAGCTTTCACCAGATTCATGAGCTTGAACACCATCCCTGGGGGAAAAGAGGTGTTGAGAAATCTCCAGGGACCCCTGGGCTCAGTGCTTTCTCAGCCAGGCGCTGGCCAGTGGGCTCAGGGGGCACACCACGAAAGCAACGCCTTCATGACGCACCACGGAGGGCCACGCTGCCTGTTCTCCTTCCGTGGTGCATTGACGTTTCGCGTGTTAACCCGCCACCACCTGCCCCATCCACACTGGCTCTTCCTCAGTTATAACAAGAGACCCACTTTCCTGGGCCTGACACTGTGTTCCCAAAACAATGCCACATCCCTCAAGCACCGTTTACTCTTGGTTCTTCCAGAGACTTTCTAGATTATCTTAGTGTGATGGTTAGGCTAATGTGTCAACTCGGCCAGGTAATTGTGTCCAGGTGTTTGGTCCAGCAAGCACCGGGCTAATTGTGATTCAAGAGCATTTATGGACTTCGATCACCAGTGAGTTTACTGCGTGTTTGGCTGATTACATCTGCATCAATCAGGGAGATTGCATCAGCAATGGGTGACGCTTTTATCCAATCAGTTGAATGCCTTAAAAGGGGAAGTGATTTCAACATTCAGAGAGAATTTCCCAGCGCGTCTTTGGACAGCCAGCTTCTCCCAGAAACTCATCAAGGACCTTTCACTGGACTTTCATCGGAGCCCCTGGCTTGCAGCCTGCCTGCGGAACCTGGACTTGTGCATCCCCACAGTCACGTGAGAGACTCATAAAATCTCATATTATTGACAGATATCTCCTGTTGATTCTGTTTCCCTAGAGAACCCTGACTACACTTAGTTTTGATTCTTCTTAAAAAGAAAATTGCTAATACCGAAAAGGTATCCAGCCGACCACTTGTGGTTTGTACCCTTTGCTGTGCGTACATAATACGGTGATTAAAAGTTTACCTGAAAAAAAAAAAAAAA
>JAQZBX010113234.1:0-10116 GCA_029593785.1 Cabassous unicinctus | reverse complement strand
CTCTTAAGTTGGGTCAAACACTCCTCTTGAGCACTAAATCCCAACACTTCCTGCTTGCTTGAGAATATAACTTTAATAATTCCCATTTGTTTTCCAGAATTATCAGGGTTCTCTCTTCATCAGATTATTCTCCTTATCATGCAGGCATAGTGCAATTTCTTCCATTTCAAATAACCATCTTTCCTCTCCAGCTACCATTATATTTATTTTCTTTCTTTCATGGAGACATTTCTGAGATGAGTTGTATACAAGCATCATCCCCAGTTTATGACCTCCATTCTAATCTATCTCCAGTGGGAGCCTTGTCCCTTGTCCCCCAGTCTTCTGGGATTTGCTTTCATGAAGGTCGCTAATGACCTCCATGTCACTAATTCAATAATTAATTCTCAGTTCTCACCGTGCTTGACCCATCAGCAGCATTTGGCATAGCTAATCCCTCTCTTCTCCTTGAAATATTTTTTCTGCTTGGCTTCCAAAATTCCACACTTGTCTGTTTTTACTTTTTTTTTTTTCTTTCCCTTCCCTTCTTTTCCTTCTCCCTTTTCTTCCCTTCTTTTCCCCTTCCCTCTTTCATACAATATCTCTTTCTGAATGTCCTTTACTGGTTCCTTCCATTTTCCTAACTTGCAAACTTCCCATTGCCTCAGGAGTGAATCCTTGCCCTCATCTTTTTTGTATCTATACTCACTCCAAAGAAGACTCTTCTGGTCTCTTGGCTTGAAGTACCTTCAATATGCTGATGATGTCCAGATTTAAATCTCTATTTTAAACCTCATCCCTGAATACTAGGCTCTTTTACTCAACTACCTTACAGGTATCTCCAACTGGATATAATATAGGCATTGCAGACTTAACATGTCCACAGCTGATCACCTGACCCTGTTCCCCGAGCCTTCTCCTCTTCTCCTCTTCTCCATGTAAAAATTCCATCTACCTCTCTGGTCTGTGTCACCATCAACAGCCCTGCACTTGCCCTTGCTTCTTCCAAGCCTGTATGATCCCCATAAAATGAAAGCGAGATCACACCATCCAGGGGCTCCCATTTCATTCGGGAAACACTTAACTAATCCTTTCTCTTTCCAGGCACCCATGTAGAGGGAACCCTCCCCATCATTTCCCTCTGTCCTCAGGCCACCTTCTACTCAGTGCACTATCCTGCTGCTCCTTAGCAATGTCAGACATGTTGCAGCTTTAGGTCTTGTGATGGTCAAGCTCATGTATCAACTTGGCTGGATTATACTGCCCAGTTACTTGGTCAAGACATCAGCAAAGGATAATGCCCTCAACAATGATGCGAATCTCCTCATCCAATCTTGGAGGTCTTAAAGCAAGAACTGAGGATTTTGGAAGACAGAAAGAATTTCTATCTCTGATTCATCCAGCCAGCTTCTCCTGGGGAATCACCTTCACCTGCATCACAGTTTGTAACTTGCAGCCTGGTTTACAGAATTCAGACTTGCCAATGCCCACAGACATGTGAGCCAAGTCCTATAATAAATATAGCTCTTGCACATGCTATCTCTTTTGGGCATGCACTCAAGAATTCTCCTCTCCAATGTCTGCACACAGCTTGCTCCTTCATTTTTTCTGGTCTTTAATCAACATTAATTTTAAAGATATGTTTCTCACATTTTTACAGCTCTGAAATCAGAATGCTCTTACAATCCAGGGCATTTCAGTTAATCTACCCTAATTTCTTTCTTTCTTTCTTTGTTGCTCCTTACAATAGACTGCATTTTAACTTTGCTGAAATGGAACATTTAAGTTACTTATCTTGGGGTCAGTCTTTCTCCATGATGGAAGGAAATTTAATTTTTTTTTCTTTGTACTATCCCCAACAAATAATTCAGCTTTTTGCCCGTTATAGAAAAATAATATATTGTAAAAATTTTTTTAAAGAAGATAATCAGCATATTCTCTTAGGAAGCTTTGTCTAAGGGAGATAGCACAAAATCCCCATGAAAACTAGATTTTTCAATGGCCTTGGTGAGATCTAACAAAGGCCCAAGTCAGGCTAAGGGTGAGGGAGAAGAAGGAAGTAAGAGATAGTTCTAAAGTAGAATCAACTTGATCCCCCATGTGTTGAAGAGGACTCAAGTTCCTAAAAATGATTTTGAGTTTAAAGCTGGAATAAGATGTCATTCTGTCCATAGATGGGGGATTTCAGAATGATAGTTGTTTTGGGGGGGCAGGTAAAATATACCAAAAATATACCAGAAAGAGCAGCTCCAGGAACACTAGGAAGATTATAGATATGGTATGTACAATAAAAATGGCAGCAGGTGGAGAATCAGGACCCTACTTTTGTACTGGGTGCAAAGAACCTATCACATTAACAAACAGAAGAAAAACAGGTTATAAAATTATTAAGAAGTTTCGAGAATAAACTATAGAAACTGGTCGGAGAAAAGGTGTGTTAATTTGCCATAATCATAAGTGAAGTCACAGCTCAGAATCAGTCCAGTGATGCACCACTGTTGCTGGCTGCTGCTTCTGTTGAAGGCACTGACTATTGCTTCAAGTCTGTTGCTAGTTGCAGCCCATTGAAATTGGATGGAGTCAACATTGATGCCCCAGGTATCAGAATGAAGGCTTCCTTGGCTGTGTTTCTTTGCAACTCTAGTTCCCTAAACAGAAGTCGGATAGGCACATTGGGTTAGCTGAAATGAGAACATTCACTCATGCCTTAGGTGCAAGGGGTATTGGGAAAGTGGCATCTTGGCTTCCATGAAGGACAATGGATGCTTCCTCCCAACAAGACCATAGGTGGGGAAATCATTAATCACAGTAAAAGGGCTCAGGTTCTGAAAGGGAAAAAAGAAAAAAAACGTGAAATATCTAACACAGTGTGTCAACTTAGGACAAGTGGAGAGGATATGAAGGAGTGAAGAACTTAAAATGCCCCGTCCAAAGCTCTTGTTTGTTTGTTTTTGGTTTCTGTTTTCTGCTTAGAGGTTAAGGATCCAAACTGGGTATGAATCAAAGCTCACCTTGTATTTTAGAGATGAAGCATGTGAAGCCCAGTTAGAAGGGGTATGAGATTTTCTGGCCAACTCAGGTTTTGCCATGCGGCCGCCAAAATGAAGCCTCTGTTTTGCAGGTTTGCTCTGTGGGAGGTATTTCCCAATTTAAAGAAACAGAAAAGGAAATCAGAAAACAGAAGTTAGACAATGAGGTTTCTGTGTGCATCGTCTGTCCTCTCTGCTCTGTGTGAAGTGGGCAGGAAGTACTACATGAATACACAGAATAGGCATATGGGCGACCAGGTGATTTGTGAGCTGAGAAACTGGGCAGCTTACCACCCAGTGCTTCTGTCTCTTCACTGAATTGAGATGACAATGGTGCCTACCTCCTAGGGTTGTTACCAGGATTCTGAGAGTCAATGCGTGTGAAGCACTCTTAGAAGGAAGCAGTCAATACATGTTAGTACTAGTTCTATTATTCTTGATGGATTACATGGTTATGTGGGCAGAGAAATTGCTATAGAAGAATCACAAGTCCAGAAGGCAAGTAAAGCTCAAGAAAATGTCACTTCAAAACTAAAAGGGAAACAATAAAAAAAAAAAAAAAAAAAAAAAAAACCTAAAAGGAAATATATATTTTTATTATTATGCAGAGAATTTCTCTTCTTTATTAAGGTCTTAAAGTTCTCAGTAGCAGGGAAGAATTTTCAACAGTATTTCGCATTTCTATGGCAATGATAGCACCGCTGTCACCAATTTCTGTTAACTGCTTTAATCATATTGCACAAGGTAGTGGAACTGCATTCTAATTATACACTATCTTCACTCATTCTGATTTTTTTCACTTAATATAGATATCATCAATTGCACTCTTATACACCAGGCACATGTCAGACACTTTATGGGAAGTATGTTGTTATTTCTCTTAACGCTTTTATTATTGCTATCTCAGGTTTATAAATTATAGAACCGAAATGCAGAAGTTTAAGTAATTTTCCTAATGCCAAAACAACAAGCAAGTGATAGACTGAGGATTCAAACTCAGGAATTTCAACTGCTGGACTTCAGGCAACCCTCACTTTTGAAACCACAGACTTATCTCAGAGTTCAGGACCCCAGAAGACCCCAAGACCTCAGACTGCTGCTGGTCTGTAGCACATATTCAAGCTCCCCTGAACTGACGTCTGAAAGGCCATTGCAGGCTAGTTTCTATCATGAGACCAATGGAAAATATGGCACACCCACTCTCAAAATAGACCTGTGCCATTTGGCTGGCCCTGTGTCTATTTGCTTCTACTTGGCAAGTTCTTCCTGGGAATCAGGTGTTGTGGAAAGTGGGCAGTGTGCCTGGTGGTTAAAAAAAGGAGACTGTTTGCAGAAACCCCAATCGTCTTTGAAGCCAAGGACTTTAGAGGAAAGTTTGGTTCTATGTCCAGCCAGGGGCAGAATATTAGTTTGTGTGAAGTTGATTTGTGAAGGGACGTTATTTCAGAAGATTCAGGTCTTAACCAGATGGAATGGATTGTTATTAGGTCCATGTAAGTTGAGATTAGTCCCAAAGCCATGTTCAAACATCTGTCCCTGCTGTCCCCCACCCTCACCTCAATAATAAAGCTGCTGGCTGGAACCTACTTTTAATCAAAGTGTAAGAATGTACAAATTTTAACATGAAAATTACTACTTGGGAAGATATTATAATAAATAAAAAATACCTTAAGTGCATAAATTATTTACATCATTTTAACTTATTAGGCTTTGAGGGAACTAATGTTGAATCAGTCTAACTAGTTGTTATAAAATCCCTCATTTTCAAACGGAGTAATCCCTTTCAGCAGACCCATCCTGATGAAGTCAAGACTCTTGGGCTGTCTTCAAGGATCTAAGAATGAAGAAGTCAGAAATACAAATGACTCTAATATAGTAGGGTAAGCACAACAATCTCCTCCCAGGATGTACTGGAAAAGCAGAGGGAGCTGGCTTCCTGGGGAAGGTGAAGTCTGACTTGAGGTTCAAAGGCTGAGTAGGGATTATTGGGTTGGCTTACAGAAGTGGACATATTTGTAGGCCAAAAGTGGTCAAATATTAGAATAGTTCTACTTAAACATTAAATTAATAATATCCAGGGGAGCGGGCGTAGCTCAGTGTTTGAGAAACTGCTTCCCAAGTACAAGGTCCCAGGTTCAAGACTGGTACCTCCTAAAAAACACACACACACACACAAACAAGAAAACAAAGAAAAATAGTAATATCCAGACAGAAGACACCTACCAAATGCATAAATCCTAGAGAAGCAAAAAGCATGCAAATGGCATGAACTGCTTGTTGCCTCTGCATGAGAGACAGGGCCAAGGAGATATAAAGCATTTAAAGAGGGCTTGTGGGTATGCTGAGATCCATCTTCAGTGCCCATAGAAACTGATCTCATCAGAGCACGTGACTGCGAAGTAACCTGCTTTGCCCTCTCTGCTTTTCAAAGGCTGTCTTTTTTTGTGAGCTGCAGGAGTGGAAAGGAGTGGAAAGGTTTTTTCTTCCATAGGGGGAAAGGTCAAGAGCCTTAGTAATTTTGTGTGGGCCAGAGGATGAGGATAAGATACATTTTCTAAATTTAGCATTTCCAGGAGCCCCATAAAAGCTGGATCCAGAATGTTTCACATATAAAGCAACAGATGCTAGTGGGTTCATGTGTGAGGTTTCAGGTGAACCCAAGTATCTTGGGTGAGCTGTCAGTCTGCCCTCAGGGTAGTCCATATAGGTTCCCCCAGGTCCTGTGTAAATTGAAATTAATGTTCTCATTTACAAAGGCATATCTGTGTGCTTTATTCTGCAAATGGCATTTGAGAGCTTGTTTGGAGGTTCTAGCAGGGGAGCACAGCTACTCTTATACCTTTGACGGAAGAACGGTCCTCCTCTAGCAGAGAAGGTCGTCCTCTTCGAGCAAGCGCGCAGCTTCAGGAGGGACGCACATGGAGTGGTGAGGGAGGAAGGGGACACCCGCCTAGCCAGCCAGATCAGCCGAATCAACCCTGGTGATCAATGGGGTGACAGATGTTGCAGCCAGATCGCCCTCACATCCTGCAAATGGCATTTGAATAATTTTAATTTCCAGTGTTTATTAAACTCTTCCTATTACTGCTTATTATTTTTCTGAACCCAATTATCATGTTTCTTTATCTCTCCTAAAGAACCACCCCATCCTTAGACCTCAGGGACTTTTATATGTCCTTGTATCCTTAGGTCCTAAGGAAGGAGAAAGGAAACGGCATGTTTTAATGTCGGCATTAGCCCGATAGTTTATATACATGATCTCCTTAAATTCTTATAAGGATTTTATGAGGTAAGTATTGTAGTCATTTTATAGACACAGGTAACTGAAATTCAGAGGGGAAGCTTCATGCATAAATTGCAAGAGGTGGAACAAGGATTCAGACATAGTTCTGCCTGACACCAAAGCAGTTGCCCTTTACTCTCCATTACAGAGCCTGGAGCAAAATGCCCTATGTGCAGATGTTCCTCTAAATTGCTTCCAGTAGCATCTGCATAGATATTTGATCCTTGTCATGATACACAGATTATCTTGAGAGTAAACAGAGAGCATAATTCACAGATTGTTTTTCTTTTAACTTTAACTCACAAATACTGTGCTTGTCTGGAGTGAAAGGAAAGGGGAAATTTTGGCTCTGATGGCTACACTGTCAAAAACTTTTCTTGGCTTATTACTTTTCCACGTATAATGAAGTATGTCCACGACATCCATATAAAATCAGGTCCCACTGATGGTTTTGGTAGGTTCTATGCTTTCTCCAGACCTCTGCCAGAAGCCCCTTCAGAGGATCTCAACTCTGGGAAATTTGTGGGAAGAACTCTGGTGTTTGGAAGGGCTGGCTACACCAGGTGTGTTTTGTTTAGACTCACCAACCTGTCCTGTCAGTTGACTGATGAAGCCCGCCGTCTTTCTGAGACTGATGGGATGAGGGCCATGTGAGGGAGTTTCCTGCTTGCACTCAGAGGGGAGTGACCCCCAAATGCATCCTAAGAGTGCAGACCCAAGAAATTCCAGGGCAGCGACCCAAGTGTGGCCAGCAGGAAGAGGTGGACTGCCTGTTGAAAACTGGTTTGAATTTCATCACCATCATTCTGCTCTAAAGATGACAGTGTTGGAAGGTCATCTGTACTGACCACCGCATTTCTTAGATTCAAAGGGAAATAAACCAAACTCCATATTTTCTTACTCAAAAGAAGTACTGAAGGTGTTTCTAAAGCAGCCATGTAATAGCTATAGCCCCCCTCTTTGAATGGGATGGGAGATTCCAAAGCAGGGAAGTAGTAGAGAAATGTGACGAGTTTCCTGCCATGGTTGGGATGGTTTACCTGTTCTCATGTGGTTGGATCCTCATTTAAAACACTCCATCTACATCATCTGAAGAGTCTTATCATTACACTTATTGTGAGCAAAAGTTTAAAGTCTACCTGTTAGTACCACAGCACAATCTTTTCTGTCTTCTACTTAATTTTGTATCCTTTATTCTCAAGTATATCTTTTTTCAGTATGCTGAAACATTTTTCCATTATTAGAACATTTTATTGACCTAGGGAACACATATATTTTTGAGCTAAATATTTCCTGATCTTTCAAAAGCCCATTCTGTAGTTGCAATCCTTCCTTGGTTTGTCAATGTCTCTAAATGTGGAACTATACTGTGAATTTCCAAATGCAAACTCATGTCCATCTCATTTACATAAGTATGAATAATGGAAACCACTTTGAAAGAGAATCAAACATCTGAGTATAAAAAGGCCACCTTTCATTATGTTTTCTAATGTGGTCATGATGGATGAGCTGTCCAACCATCTCAGTATTTGGATAAGTGTGGATTATGATGAGGGGAAATGAATCATAATCATAGTTACCATCTTACTAGAGGCTGGGATAGTACCACATAAAGATGTAAAGGGGTTAGAAGACACAGTTTTCTCTGGGTGGGGTCTCTCATGTATATGTGTGTGTGCATGTGTGTGTGCAAATACATGTTATTTAATTTAAATAACAGGAATAGCAAGAAAAAATAACTCTATAACATTTTTGCCATATACATCTTTCTAATTTTTCTTTTAGGTAATGAAATGAGCACACAATACAAAACCAATGAACAGTTGGCATTAATTGAAGTAAAATTGTAGCTTGATCACTAACCACACTTTGTTTCTGGGACATTGTCATTTTTTATTTTATTCAAACTCATTTTATTAAAGTGTAGAACTTCTTAGCTAAGACACTCATTGACTTAACCACCATATTTCTATGACCCCAAATAACATCATCCAAACATCTAGGATGAAGGGCAGGTCAGAAGCAAATGTAAGAAACAAAGACTAAAACGACTCTTAGAATCTTCGTCATCTAGCGGCAGACTAGTATGGTAACTTAAAATATTCAGAATTGGTCAACATCATTTCTTGTAGCCACACATATAAGGGTAAACCTATCAGTCAGTTGGATAACCATCAGTTTATGAACTGGAATTTTTATGAATGACTTCCTTTAACAGAATGTAGTCTAACTAACAGTGGATGTAAATGTATGATGATATTGCCTGAGCTGCTTTTCTGGGAGAATTATAAAATAATACTTGTATAAAAAATGTCAAGATGCTGAGCTCTGGAGTAAGTGTCTTCGAGATGGACCCCAGGCAAGAAGTGACCAACCTTGAGAAATTAGTCTGTCTGCCATGGGTGAAAGAGCTGAGTTAAGAACTTGTTTTCAGGGAGTTATCCTGGGAAGTGATCACAGCATATGGAAGTGGGAAGCTGAGTTGAATGAAGCAGAGGAGAGAAAACCAGGGAGAAGATGTGTTCCTGAGCTGGCATCACTGTGGGCTGAAGGATCCTTCTTTATGAGCACTTCTGAAGAGTCCTGTAGACTATGATTCAGAGGGAGCATAGATCCACTGGCTTCCCCTCTCATAGGGCAATGCATTGTTTTCCCAGCTTGTGCATGTGGCGGGGGTGGGGGTGGGGGTTGTCATCTTCCCCCATGGTGGTGTCAGAAAAGCTATGGGCAGAGAGTGGGCTGAGATGGGATGCTGTTAGGCTACACTGGGGTTCTCAACTGGGGATGATTCTGCCCCAGAGGGGACATTTGCAAAGTTTGGAGAGTTGTTGGCCATCATGACTGTGGGGAATGAGAGTCTGCTACTGGCTTCTAGTGGGTGGAGTCCAGGGATGCTGCTGAACACCCTGCAATGCACAGGACAGCCCCCACAATGAGGAATTATCCAGCACAAATGTCAACAGTGTGGAGGTTGAGAAAACCTGGGACAAATAGTTATAAAAAGTGTTGGCCCAGCAAAGGCTGGAGTAAAAGATGGACAGAAAGGATGTGCAGTGAGCAAAAGAGGCATCCACCACAAACCCCACATAGTCTGCATTGCCAACATGTGGGAGAAGGTGGCCATGGCAAAGAACACAGATGCTAAAATAATTCTCTCTTTCTTTAATAGATAGAGCAGAAGGCAGCACTTTCCAGGGGAATATTGGATGAAGGTTAAATCTCCCAAATGACAACACTAAATCTATCAGTAATATTAAATAACAAATGTTCTCACTTGATGAATTGATTGATAACTAAGATATCGTAGCTGTGCAGAGATTGAGACGCATAGTAGGTTAACAGTGGGCTAGGAATCAGAGAGGAATAGCACAGAGTTGAATTGTGGGAAACCCAGAAGGCTTGCAGTAATCATTATCCAGGCATGAAGAAGTAGAGCTCAGGCCAGGAAGGGGCCGTTCTTTTAGGTACTCTGGTTTGGGTTTACTTAGTGAATAGGAAGTGAAGATTTTTTTTTTGAGAAATCATTGTCTTGAAGGAATTGCTTCTCAGGATCCTGTTTTCATATATTCTCCTTTATTGATACAGTTTTTGTTTATGAATTATGCTCACAATATCTGCACAAAGAGTTTCAGAGAGTCTTTATTTTTCCAAGGTGAGTTTAGCTCATGTTATGTATAGAACGTTAAGCCCTGAGGAAGAGCCTCTTCCACTGTGGCTTAGAGTCTGTTTTAGTTTGCCAAAGGGCTGCCATTGCAAAGTACCAGAAATGGGTTGGCTTTTATAAAGAGGATTTATTTGGGGTAAAAGCTTATAGTTCCAAGGCCA
>JAQZBX010113233.1:0-10095 GCA_029593785.1 Cabassous unicinctus | reverse complement strand
TTATTATTAAGTTTTAGGATTTCTTTATATATCCTGGATATTAGACCCTTATTGGACATGTGGTTCCCAAATATTTTCTCCCATTGAGTAGGCTGCCTTTTAACTTTCTTGACAGACTCCTTTGAAGCACAAAAGTTTTAATTTTGAGGAGGTCCCATTTACAAATATTTCTTTCATTGCTTGCACCTTAGGTTTAATGTTCATGAAACCATTGCCTACCACAAGGTCATCTAGATGCTTCCTACATTATCTTCTAGGAGCTTAATGGCCATGGCTATTATATTTAGGTATTTGATCCAGCTTGAGTTAACATTTTTATGGTGTGTGATATAGGGAACCTCTTTCATTCTTTTGTATATGGATATCCAGTTCTACCAGCATCATTTGTTAAAGAGACTATTCTGTCCAAAATGAGTGGACATGGCAGCCTTGTTGAATATCAGTTGGCCATAGATATGTGGGATTATTTCTGATCTCTCTATTTGGTTCCATTGATCAATATTTCTCTCCTTGTGACATTACCATGCAGTTTTGACCACTGCAGCTTTGTAGAATATTGTAAAGTCAGGTTTGTAGGCCTCCAACTTCATTTTTCTTTTTCAAGATGTTTTGGTTATTTGGGGCCCATTACCCTTTCAAATAAGTCTAATAATAGGCTTTTCTATTTCTGTAAACTTGCTGTTGGAATTTTATTAGAATTGCATGGAATCTATAAATCAATTTATGTAGAATTGACATCTTAATGATGTCATCAATATGGATTGATGTTTTCAATCCATAAACATAAAATATACTTCCATTTATTTATATGTTTGATTTCTTTCAGCAATGTTGTGTAGTTTTCTTTGTACAAGTCCTTTACATCTTTAGTTAAATTTATTCCTAGAAATTTAGTTATTTTAGTTGCTATTGTAAATGGAAGTTTTTCTTGAATTCCTCTTCAGATTGCTCATTATTAGTGTAAAGAAACACTGCTGATTGTTGCATGTTGTTTTTATATCTTGCCACTTTATTCAACTCATTTATCAGTTATAGTAGCTTTTGTAGATTTTTTTCAGGACTTTTTTTTATATAGGATCTTGTCACTTGCAAATACTGAAAATTTTACTTCTTCCTTTTCAATTTGGAAACATTTTTTCTTTTTCTTGCCTAAGTGCTCTAACAAGAATTTTTAACACAATGTTGAATAAAAATTTTGACATTGGACATCCTTGTCTTGTTCCAGATCTTAGAGGAAAGTCTTTAGCCTTTCACCATTAAGTATGATGTAAGCTGTGGGTTTTTCATATGTCTCCTTTATCATGTTGAATAAGTTTCCTTGTATTCCTATCTTTCAAAGAGTTTTTTTATCAAGAAATGATGTTGAATTTTGTCGAATACCTTTCATGAGTCGATAGAGATGATAGGAAATTTTCTCCTTTGTCTGTTAATGTGGTATATTATACTAATTGATTTTCTTATTTTGAAACATCCTCAAATGTCTGGGATAACATCTACTTGAGCATTTGATATGTTGTTGGATTCAACTTGCAAGAATTTCTGCATCTAAGTTCATTAGAGAAAATGGTCTGTAATTTTCTTTTTCGGTAGTGTCTTTATGTGGTATTAGGGTGGTGTTGGCATCATAGAATGAATTAGGTAATGTTTCTTCCTATTCAATTTTTTGGAAGAGTTAGCAAAGGATTGGTGTTAGCTCTTTTCCAAATGATTGGTAGAATTCATCTGTGAAGCCATCTAGTTCTGGGATTCTTTTGGTTTTTAAGACTTTTGTTGACTGATTTAATCTCATTACTTGTGATGGGTCAGTTGAGGTCTTCCATTTCTTCTCTCAACAGCGGAGGTTGTTCATGTGTTTCTAGAAATTCACTCATTTAATCTAAATTGCCCTACTTGTTTACATACAGCTTTTCAGAGTATGCTCTAATGATATTCCTTATTTCTGTGGGGTCAGTGGTGATATACTCTTTCTCATTTGTGATTTTATTTATTTGCATCTTATTTCTTATTTCTTTGTTAGTCTTGCTAAGGGTTTGTCAGTTTTATTTTTCACAAAATAAACTCTTTTTGGTTTTGTTAATTCTGTCTGTTGTATTTCTTTATTCAAAATTTCATTTAATTTAGCTCTAAATTTTGTTATTTCTTTCTTTATGCTTTCTTTGGGATTAGACTGCTGTTTTTCTTCTAGTTCCTCCAGATGTGTAGTTGCATCTTTCATTTTAGCACTCTCTTTTTAAATGTATGCATTTAAGGTTATAAGTCTCCCTCTCAGCACTGCCTTCACTGCATCCCATGTTTTAACATGTTGTTTTCTCTTTTTCATTTTCTCTGAGATAGTTACAGATTTCTTTTGCAATTTCATCCTTGACCCAGTGAATGTTAAGGACTGTGTTGTTTAACTCCCATAAGGTTGTGAATTTTCTAGTTCTCCACACATTGGAGATTTTCAGCTTCATTCTATTGTAGTCAGAGATAGTGCTTTGTATAATTTCAATCTTTTGAAATGTGTTGAGAATTGTTCAATAACCTAACATGTCATCTATCCTGGAGAATGATTCATGAGCACTTGAAAAGAATGTATATCCTGTTGTTGGTTTTTTTTGGTGTAATGCTCTGTATATTTCCACTGGGCCTAGTACCTGTAATGTATTATTCAAGACCTCTCTTTTCATATTTAACTGAAAAAATGAAAGAAAAAAAATATATGAAAGAAAAAATATATATAAAAATTTAAAAATTAAAAGAAAGATAATAAAAATTAAAACCATATATAAAAATAAAATAAAAAAGGGGAACAGAAAAGAAAAATAGGAAAAGAAAAAATAAATGAAGATAAAAGATGAAAAGGAAGAAAGGAAAAAAGTTAGAGAAGTAGAGAAAGAAGTTACAACAAAAGAAAAAAAGATGACCTCCTTCTCAGGTCACAGACTTCTAGCTGTGCTTTTCCCTGACAGCTGCCCTTGCCCACCAATAAATCACTGGACAGTTCTCCACACCATGGGAACCTGGATGAGGAGGAAAGGAAGAAGAGAGAAAGAAAGAATGATAGAACAAAAGAATGATAGGAAGAAAGAAGAAAGAAAGAAGGAAAGAAAGAAAGAAAGAAGAAAGAAAGAAAGAAAGAAAGAAAGAAAGAAAGAAAGAAAGAAAGAAAGAAAGAAAGAAAAAAAGAAAGAAAAGAAAGAAAGAAAGAAAGAAAGAAATGGGCCTTGCTCTCAAACCATTGGCAATAGGCTAAACTCCTCCTCTTTGGCCACCTGTGACCTTCAGTCAATCACTCTGCATCCTGTATCTTTGTAGGTACCCAGATATGGAAAGAGAGAGAAAAAATGAAGAAGGATTCCATCTCAGGACACAGGCTTACAGCTACCTTCTTTCCTGTAGGCCACTTTTGCCCACTAATCACCGTGTAGGTTGCTTCTGCTTGGGTAACTAGATGATGAAGGGGGTAACAAGAAAAAGAAAGAAAGAAAGAAAGAAAGAAAGAAAGAAAGAAAGAAAGAAAGAAACAAAGAAAGAAAGAAAGAAAGGAAGGAAGGAAGGAAGGAAGGAAGGAAGGAAGGAAGAAAAGGGAAAGGGAAAGGGAAAGGGAAAGGGAAAGGGAAAGGGAAAGGGAAAGGAAAGGAAAAAGAAAAAGTGGCTCCTTCCTATCAGGCCAACAGTGACCAGCTAAGATCCTCCTCATCAGTGCCTATGCCTGCCAAGTACCCCTTGGCCCACCTCTCTGCAGGTACCTGGGTGAGGAAAGGGAGAAACAAAAAAAGAGAAGAGAAGAAAAGAGAAGAGAAAAAACTACAACAGAGCCTTCCTCTTAGGCCTTCGGTGAATGGCTAGGCTCCTTCTCATGGATTGCCTGTGCCCACCAATCAGTCACCCTGTGGCCCACTTCTCTGCAGGTATGTGAGTGAGGAAAAGGAAGGAAAAATAAACAAACAATTGAGCCTTTCTCTCAAGCCTTTGGTATCTGGCTAGGTCATTCCTTTGTTGGCCACATTGCCCCACTGCTGGCCACTCTTCCAGTGCTCATCTGGACACTACTACACTTCCATAATCACCCTGCTGCCCACCTTTTCCCATCTCCAGCTACCCTATCAAATTGCCCCCATGGCACTGGAGCTTCCCCTATGCCCTGCAAACCTCCTTGCCTCCTGGCAGCTTCCTTCCCCCATCTTCTGGGATTCCTATAGTAGTTATTTTAAATATAGTTTTTATTTTTTAAAAAGATACTTAGATTACATAAATGTTACATAAAAAATATAGGGGATTCCCATATGCTTGCTCCCTACCCCTCCCACATTTTCCCTGATTAACTAAATGCTTCATTAGTGTGGTGCATTTATTATAATTGATGAACACAATTTGGAGCATTATCACTAAGCATAGATTTTAGTTTACATTGTAGTTGACACTCTCACCCACACAATTTTTTAAGTTATGGCAAGATGTATAATGGCTTCTATCTGTCCTTGCAATGTCATTCAGGACAATTCTCAAGTCCTGAAAATGCCCCATATTACACCTGTTTTTCCCTCCCTCTCCCATCAGAACCTCCAGTGTCCACTGCCTCCACATCACTTATATAATTTCTTCCATTACTAGAATCACAATAAATATATAATAGAACACCAGTAAGTTTACTTTAGTCCATAGTTCATTCCCCAATCCTAAGGATTCTGGGATGGTGATATCCGTTCCACCTCTAATTGAGAGGGGACTTATATCCCATAAGGCAGATGGATGGGACTATCTTGCTTGCAGTTGTAGACTCTCTCAGTTCCTTCTGCACGGCCATTGTCTATCATTTCCTTATTAGCTGTCCTGGGTAAGTCCAATGAACTGGAGAGTAGGTGTTGCAACTCTGTTGAGATTCAGGGCCCAGCTGGAACATGAATGGGCAAGAGATTTAGTCTCTTGGACATACACTTATCAACTCTAGTACTAATTATAAGTTCAAATAAAAGTGTCAAAAGAGCCATGTTTCATGAAACCACAACTGAATCCAATTCTGTCACACTGGGGAGAATAAATTCCAAAGTACATCTCACTCTGAAGGCAAAAAACTCCTGTGCTGTCTGCCCTGACTATACTGTCTGGATGTCTCCAGAGACCTCATGAGCTCCGTTATTTGAGGTAGTATTTACTTTGGTAGTCAATGAGATGCTGCTGAGACCTGCATAAACATAAACTCTGGAATAACTCCAGACTCACTTTGAAGTCTCTTAGCCATAAAACCTCATTTGTATTTACATTTTACCCCTTTTGATCAAGGTCTCTCTCCAGCTGCATTGCTAGTTGGTGCCTAAGTATAATCTTTTTTTTTAAATTGTGGGTAAAAATCAAATTTTTCGCAATACATACAAATATTTGTAAATTGATATATAAATACATATGCATATATGTGCATTTGTTTACATAAATGTTATTTTTTGTGTATATATATATATATGTGTGTGTGTGTGTGTCTGTATTTTTAAAGGTGCTAAGATTACCTAAATATTACTCAGAAATTACAGGAATTCCCATGTTCCCCACCTCCCACACCTCCAACAACATCCCACACCACCATCCTTCATCTGTCTGATGCAACACCCGCAATTGATATACACATCCTGGGGCCTTGCCACCAAACATGGACCACAATTCACATCATGGACCATACTCTCTCCCACACGGTTCTGCATGGTATATGCTGATGGAAAATGGCCTACATCCGTCGCCGCAACGCCACTCAGGACAACCCCCAAGTCCCAAAAAAGCCCTTGTATTTCAACTGCCCCTCCTCTCCTTGACCCCAAAACATCCAGTGGCCACCAGCTCCACCCCACTGTTACAATTTCTTCCATTGCTTGAATCACAATATGTCTACAACAGAACACCACCAAGTCCACTCTAGTCCACAGCTCCTCCCCCAATCCTGAGGGGACAGGGATGGTGATGTCCACTCCACCTCCAAGTGAGAGAGGGCTTATATCCCATATATACGGTGGATGGGTTTATCCTGCCTGCAGCTGCAGACCCTCTCCATTCCCTGGGATGGCCGTTGCCCATCGTTGTCTCCCTGCCAGGCCACTTGGATGAGTCCATTGATCTGTAGGGTAGGAGTTGCAGCTCCACCGAGATTGCAGGCACAGCTGGCACATAGGTAGGCCAGAGGCTTTAGTCTCTGGAAGTACACCTAAAAACTCCTGCATCACATATAGATTTGAGTAGAAGGGACTGATGGACCATGTGCAGGGAGGACTTATTTGAGTCCAACTCTGTCACTCTCATGAGCACAGATTCCAATGAAGAGCCCACTAATTAGGCATCAATCTCTGGGACTATACCCACATATATAGGACTGGGGGAGGGGTCCAGAGCCCTCAGGGGTCCCTCTGTGTGGGGTGATATCCCCTTTGGTGTTCTATGAGATCCTACTGAGGTGTGCGTAAGCATTACCTATGGGATGACCTCCCGACTCTCTTTGAAATCCCTTAGCCACATGAACTCATTTCTCTTTACCTTTTCCCCCTTTTATTCAAGGTCTTTTTCCAATCGTCTTGCCCATTGGCACTTGGTATTAATCCCTCGTTGCCAGGGAGGCTCATCCCCGGGAGTCATGTTCCACGTTGGGGGCAGGGTAATGCATTCATACGTTGAGTTTGGATTAGAGAGAGGCCACATTTGAGCAACAAGGAGGCTCTCAGGTGACAACCCTTAGGCACCCCATAACAGTAGGCTGAGTTTCAATTAGAAGAGCAAATACTCATAAGGCTAGTCCTCAATAACAAGAACCAATCAGTGGGCCATCGTCTTTTGCCAGACATGGCCTCTGCACTCATGGAACTGTTGCTGCTCCCTTGGGGAATGTAGCAGATCTCTCCAGGCTGGGAATTCAGATTCCCTCATTTATTGAGTAATTGTCTACCCACTGTGACGATGCCCCATCCCTTGATCGTTTGAACAATTTCATATATCATTCATGTATATTCAGTTGGACTTACTCCCATGAATCTCCCATCCCAGACAAACCCCACCAATGATCCACTGCAGCACCCCTTGTAACCTTTCTGTGATCTAAACTTTCCTTGAACATGAAGCCCATATAATAACAAAATGCAATTAAGAGGAAAAAGAAATAATAATGATAAGCTTAAATGCAAGAGACAAGTACAAGGAAACTCAGAAGAAAAAAAAAGAAACTAAACTAAAAATAAAATATGATTAGCAGATTGGGACATTTGAAAAAATTGGGAAAAAAAAACAAAAAAAAATCCTTTTTTAAAAGAAATTATTCTTTTTTCCTTTTATCACTCTATTATCAGATGTCCAGTGTACTGTGATACCTTCCCCCTCTCATTCCCCAGTGTCTCCCAAATTTTGATTTAATTTTCAAGGAAGTTTTAGGTCACAGCAAAGTCACACATGGAATACTAGAGACTCCCACCTACCCAACCTCCCTCCCTTTCCCCAACCCATATTAAAAGCTTTTATTTTTTAATGGATGTTAGCATTGTTATAACTGTTATACAGATAGTAAGATATAGCAACTAAAATTTTTCAATGGTTTACAGTATGGTTTACAATTTAGACTGTAGAGTTTAATAATTTTTGATGATATTTACCATATCCTGTGTCCATTACTGTAAGGTAATGAAAAATATTTCCCATGACCACTAAATACCCCATTTGATCTTTTCTGTTCCTTCCTCTCTACTCCCTGGGGCATATGATTCTTCCCCGTCTTGGCTCATGGGATGACAAGATTCATAGTTACATGCCCTGGGTATTCTAAACTGCCCTTCCTAATCTACCCATCTGTTAATCCTGTGACACCAAATCCAGTAAAATCTCTACCCACCTGTCCTATCCTTCAATATGTAACTATACTCTTTCAATTTACCATAGATAATGTCCATATGGGTGACGGCTCGCAACCTAACCGTCTCTTTCTCTCCCTTGTTAGCCTATCTTTCAGTAAGTGGTTCTCAGAAACTCTTAACTTTCCTCAATTCAAATCAATGAGGTCATAAACTGTTCATCACTCAATGCCTGGCTTGCTTCATTCAACATAAGGTCTTCAAGATTCATCCATGTTATTCCATGTGTTAGCACTTTATTCTTTCTAACAACTGAGTAATATTCCACTGTATGTATGTACTACATTTTGCTTATCCATTCATCTGTTGGTGGGCACCGGGGCTGATTCCAACTTTTGGCAATTGTGAACAATGCCGCTATGAACATTGGTGTGCATATATCTGTTCATGTCTTTTCTTTCAATTCTTCTGGGTATATATCCAGTAGTGAAAATGCTGGATCATATGGAAGATCTATTGTTAGTTTTCTGAGGAATCGCCAAACTGTCCTCCACAGTGGCTGGACCATTCCACAAGCCCACCAGCAGTGGATGAGTGTTCCTATTCCTCCACATCCTCTGCAACACTTATATTCTGCTGTTTTTTTAATAGCTGCCATTCTGATGGCTGTAAGTTGGTATCTCATTATGGTTTTGATTTGCATTTCCCTAATAGCTAGCGATGTCGAGCATTTTTTCATGTGCTTTTCAGCCATCTGTATTTCTTCCTTAGAGAAGTGTCTTTTCAGGTCATTGCCCATTTTTTAAATCGGTTGTTTGTCTTTTTATTTTTGAGGTGTAGGATTTCTTTATATATGCAGGATATTAGACTCCTATCAGATATATGATTGCCAAATATTTTCTCCCATTGGGTAGGCTGCCTTTTTATTTTCTTAATAACATCCTTTGAGGTGCAGAAGTTTTAATTTTGATGAAATCCCATTTATCTATTTTTTCTCTTGCTGCTCGTGCTTTGGCTGTGAAGTTCGTGAAACCATTTCCTATTACAGGGTCCTGTGGATGCTTCCCTACATTATCTTCCAAGGTCTTTATGGTTTTGACTCTTATATTTAGATCTTTGATCCATCTGGAGTTGATTTTTGTATAAGGTGTGAGATGGTATTCTTCTCTCATTCTTTTGCATATGGATATCCAGTTCTCCAAGCACCACTTGTTAAAGAGGCCATTCTCACTCAACTGAGTGGGCTTGGTGGCCTTGTCAAATATCAGATGATGGTATATGCGATGATGTATATCAGATCTCTCAATTAGGTTCCATTTGACAAGAGGTCTATCCTTGTGCCAATACCATGTGGTTTTGATCACTGTAGCTTTGTAGTATGTTTTAAAGTCAGGAAATATGATACCTCCAACTTAACTTCTCTTTTTCAAAATATCTTTGGCAATTCGGGGCCACTTACGTCTCCAAATATATTTTGTGGTTAGTTTTTCCAGTTCCTTAAAAAATACAGTGTTTTTTATTGGGATTGCATTAAATCTGTAGATTAGTTTGAGTAGGATAGACATCTTGATGATGTTTAGTCTTCCTATCCATGAACAGGGAATATTTTTCCATTTATTTACATCTTCTTTAATTTCCTTTAACAGTTTTGTGTAGTTTTCTGTATATGAGCCCTTTCCATCTTTAGTTAAATTTATTTCTAGTTATTTGATTCTTTTAGTTACTATTGTAAATGGTATTTTTTTCTTGATATCCTTCTCAGATTGGTCGTCATTGGTGTACAGAAATGCTACTGATTTTTGAGCATCGATCTTATATCCTGCAACATTACTGAAGTCATTTATAAGTTCTAGAAGCTTTGCTGTAGATTTCTCAGGGCTTCTATGTATAAGATCATGTCGTCTGCAAATAATTAAATTTTCGCTGCTTCGTTTCCAATCTTGATGCCTTTTATGTCCTTTTCTTGACTTAGTGCTCAGGCAAGTACTTCTAAGACAATGTTAAATAGGAGTGTTGATAGAGGGCCTCCTTGTCTTGCTCCCGATCTCAGAGGGAAGGCTTTTAGGATTTCACCATGGAAGATGATTTGGCTTTGGGTTTTTCATATATACCCTTTATCATATTCAGGAAGTTTCCCTCTATTCTTATCTTTTGTAGTATTTTTATCAGGAAAGAGTGCTGTATTTTGTCGAATGCTTTTTCTGCATCTATAGAGATGATCATGTGGTTTTTTTCTTTCAATCTGTTTATGTGTTGGATTACATTGATTGATTTTCTTATACTGAACCATCCTTGCATA
>JAQZBX010113232.1:0-10130 GCA_029593785.1 Cabassous unicinctus | reverse complement strand
TAGGGTGGGCTTCTGATTCCAAGTGGGTGGTGAGGGGGAGGAGTAAGGGTAAGGCTACAGGGTGGGGGGTGGGAGGGAGAGGTCCCTGAGGACTGGAGTAGCTGGGAAGGCTTCATCAAGGAGGAAGGTGTCTGGGCTAGAGGGTGGCGAGGCAACCAGCTACAGAGTAGAGGGTAGCGGTTCTCTCAGCAGTCTCGGGTTGATTCCTGGCTGTGCCACCTGTTTACTGGGAGCCGGTGGTGGGCAAGTCACCTGACCTCACCGGGCCTCTGTTTCTTTCTCTGTAAAATGAGGGTAGGGCTACCCACTTCCCACGGTTGTTATAAGTGACCTTGAGGTCACATATATAGCACACAGAGCATGACAGGGACTCTGCAAAGGGGAGCTTCATCATGAATGCAACCCCAGAGTGGGTTATGGGGGGGGCTGCGGGCGCATGGGATGGTGCAGTAAGCAGAGAGGTGGGGAGAACTCTGGAGTAGTGATCCTGGGGGTGAGGGGTGTGGAGAAGAGGGGTGGATGACCAGACGGTGGAGGGCCTTGAATGTCAGAATTCACATCTCAGAAAGCAGCATGGAGATGCCCGGATCCCTCTGTGGCTCTTCCTTGCCTATAAGGGAAGACCAGGCTACTGGCTGTGGCAGTCAAGGCCTTGCCCACGGTAGCCGCTGCATGGATCGCCAGCTCAGTGCTCAGCACCGTCTCTGCAAAGTGCTTTACAGATACTCTTATTCACAACAACTCAAGGAGCAGCTACTGTTATCTCCCAGAAACTGGAGCTCAGAGAGGGGTAGTGTCTTATCCAAGATCACACAGCTAGAACATCATGGGAAGCATGTCTGTCTGAACTGGAAATCTGTATTCCTCTCTGGGCCTGAACCCTGCCCAGACAGCCTATGGGAGAGGTCCTTTCTCCTCAACTCCACCCAAGTGCCTGGATAGCATAATTTATGTAATTTACTTTACATGTAAAAAGTATTGAAATGAGCCTTCTCAAACTAAGGAAGGGCAGTGCTGGAGTCAGCACAGGGCCCAGGATGGAGCCCCTCGGCTGGAACCCTGGAACCCTGGAACCTGGGGCTCGGAGCTGTGCACCAGTGGCTGTGTGACTCTGGGTAAATCGGCCCCTCTCTCTGATCCTCTTTCCCCACGTGTATAGTGAGTAGTGAGCAGGCTGGTGTCCGAACCCCCCTGTCACTTCAGCTTTCTGCAGTGTCCTTCATGACCCTGGAAGGAGGAGGAGGAGACCACAGCACCAAAGCCAGAGGATGTGGTGTGACAGGCGGCTGTGATTTTTGGCCCTGCTGCCGTCTGGGCCAGCAGGCTTTGTGGTTAGCGGCTGCCTTACCCCGAAGGAGGGTGGTGGTGTGGGCTGCAGGCAGCATGGTCATTAGCTGGGCAGAGGAGACCTTGTGATTGGGAGCCGGATGGGCCAGGTCAGGTTGGCTGGCTGGCGGAAGGCTGACCCTGCCACTGTGGGGTCATTGCTGGGGCAGCTGCCAGGGCAGCCCACTTCTCCCTTTGCAGTCTCCAGGGTGGTGACCAGCAGCCATGGGGCACCAGCACTCTGTAGGCTAAGGCTTGCCCTTTCTCCTGGTATCGTGGCTATGGGAGGAGAGCAGGCCTCAATAATGCCTCCTCCTAGAAGCTTCCTGGACCCCTCCCAAGCAGGCCGCGTTCAACCCTTCTCCTCGGCCAACCCACAGCCCTCCACTCACGGGTCATGGTCTGTGGATTGGGGCTGTGATGTCTGTTTCCCTTGCCAGTTGTCAGAGGTAGATTCCATGCCCCTCCCCTCCCCCCACTCCTCCCCTTTCCTCAAGTGCCTGCCAGCAGGCCTGGTAGAAAATAGCAACTCAGTCAGTGGGAGCAGTGGAAACCTTTGGGCAAGTCGCTCTACTTCTGCACTTCTATGTCCTGCCCTGCAAATGGGTTGCGAGGGTTAAATTAGATGACAGGAGCGAGGTGCCCGGCCAGGCCTGGCACACAGGCGGGTGCTCTGTCACCGTGAGTTCCCTGGCCCGTCCCCTTGTTGGCCTCATGAACGAGTGACTCAGTAAGAAGCTGAATGAAGAGTCCAGCGAGTGATGCCGGCTGGGAGGACTTCCCACAGGAAGATGCTTTGCCCCGGGAGGGGTGGGGACGACAACTCCCAAGTGTCAGATGGGATTTGCAGAGACATGATTCCCACCCCACCTTTGCAGGCAGCAGCAGTGTGTGAGCGAGCAGCTGGAAGCCTCAAAGAGCCCCTGACCTATGCTCAGGGCTGGGAGCCAGACTGGGATGTCTGGGGCCTGGGTTTTCTTCTCGGGCCTTAGCAGCGGGAGTGACCCAGCTCGGAGGAGCTTTCCGGGGTCCAGGCAGAGGATGGTGGACAGAGAGTGTGAGTCCTTCCTTAAAGGGAAGCAGCGCTCATTTGGTGTCTCTGTGTGTCTGTCTGCCTCTGCCTCTCTCTCACACACACACAGTGTTTGAAGATTTTGGTCTGTAGGGGAAACAGACATTAAACTAGTAAACACTCAGAAACCAAGCTTGCAAATTGTGAAAAGTGAGCTCCTGAGGCAGGTGGGGTCCCACTGGTACCTGTGGATGGTGGTACAGGGTAGTGCTGAGGCGCACGACCCAAGTTCGAATCCTGCTTTTTCTGTTTACTAGCTGTGTGACTTTGGCAGGTGGTTTAACCTCTCTGGGCCTCGACCATTATAGCACCTACTCCATCAGGTTGTTGTAAGGATTTAATGAGTTAATACATGCAAAGCACTCAGGAAAATGCCCGGCACATGCTAGGTACTCGGTGGCTGTTAGCTGTTATTTTCTGTTTCTTCGGCACCCAGGAGAACATCTGAAAGGAACAGGTGCTCAGGAACTGCGTGTGGAATGATTCCCAGGCATAGGGCAGCTGCTCTATAAAATGAATGAATGGATAGCCCGGTGGGGAGGGGGTGGGCACAGAAGCAATGATAATATAGACTGTGACAGGATGTGACAGTGAAGGCCAAGGGCTGGGCTTGCCCAGTGCTGGGGGTGGACACACAGGAAAGGCTTCCTAGAGGTGGTGCTCCTGGAGTTGAGTTTGGAAGGTCAGCAGTGCGAATGAGCTTGGAGAGGAGTGGGTCCTGTCCAAGGTCATATAGCCAGCGAGGGGTGGGGTTTGGGCAGACCCTAGTCCTGCCTGACACCACGGGCCTCCCTCTGCTCACCAGCCCACGCTGGTCTCCCCATCTGTGACATTCTGCTTCGAGGGCATGAGCAAGGCCAGAAGGCAGGTGGGGAGGAAGTGCAGGCCGCTGGTCTGAGAGTCCCATCTCTTCCCAGGCTTAGGACCAAGTCTCCTGCAGAAAAGAATAAACAGGCCTTGCTTTGAGTTCTTTTATCTTTTTGCCCCCGAGGCACACCAGCAGGCAAAGGTGGTCTTCCAGCGTTAATCCTGCAGCTGCGTATTAGCTTTTGAACCAGTGGACTCTTAAAGAAAAACGTCATGAAAATTTCGGCCCACCCTCCCACCCAGGAGGCTCAGAGAGAAAGATTTCTCTCACTAATGAGGGAGCCAGGACTCTCCCTGCCAAGTCACTTTAAAGGGGCCCACTTTACCAAAAAAAAAAAATTAAAAAAAGGGAGCTGGCGTAGCCCAGTGGTTGAGCACCTGCTTGGCATGTACAAGGTCCTGGGTTCAATCCCCAGTACCTCCAAAAAAAAAGATAAAGGGGCTCACCTCAGAGTCCTCCCGAAGTCAGGGCTGCCTCCACGACCTCATCCCTGTTTTTCTCCCCTCTTGTAGAATGGGGTCAGGGCAATAAATCCCTTCTTAAAGAGGTGGGAGCTTCTGTGGTAGGAGGGGCTTTCGCGGGCATCTAGGCCCAGAGTTCTCAAACTTTGCCGCACATAGATTCACCTAAGATACTTAAAAAAATCCTGCTGGGCCCCACCCCAGAATCTCTAGGGTGGGATCCAGGCATCAGCAGTTGTGAAGGCTCTCCCCGTGGTTTCTGTGCAGCCCAGGTGGAGAACCACGGATGTAGGCCACCTGCCCGCCCTCTGCGGCTGGCCTCCTGCGGCGTCCCCAAGAGGACATTTGTACCTCTTCCTCCTTCCCTCCGAGGCTGCTCCCTCCTCTGTGGTATTGCCCTCCCTGGGGCCTCCCTGCCTGGAGAACTAGGGAGAGTAGAAAGGCTTTGCAATCCCATAAGCCTGGGTTCCGATACTCCTCTGCTCCCTACTTGGGTGTCTTCTCTGAGCCTCGGTTTCCTCTCTGAAAAATAGAAATATTAATAATCTTGTCTGAAAGTGTACATCACCGGTGCAAGTAAGAGTCACTGAAAGAGCAGCAGAGCAGAATTAGATTCAGACCCCAGACTCCCCCGTGCAGGGCTCTTCCCACTGCCCCAGCCACCCAAGGCCAGGTCGAGAGATGGGGCCTGGTGGGGGCTGCGATCTGCAGCCAGTCCTAGGGCCCTGCCCACTACCTCCCCCCACCCCCACTCCAGAGGATAAGCCGGGCAGCAACCATGTTGTATTGCTTTGTTTTAATGGCCGAAGTGTCCCACTCTCCTTAACAATGGAGCTTTGTCTGAATCTGCTTTCCACCCGGATACCCAACTGCACCTCCTGCTTGGGGCCGGTGCCCCACCTGGGAGAACTGAAGAATGTCAGACTTTTTTTATTCTCCAGAGGAGGGTGTTGGGAGGACATTAGAGTCCTCTGGGCGGCCCTCACTGATAATCCACCCCACTTAAGTCAGCCGCCTCTCAGCCAGTTCAATAAAAAATATTTCAGTGCCGTTACCAAGTTGGGTTTTGGAGGTAGAGAAGCTTGCATTTGAGTCCTGGCTTTGTCACATACCATCAGTGTGCCCCTGCACGAGTCATTTCACCTCTAAGCACCAGTTTTCTCTTCTGTAAGAGGCATAAGTAGGGTCTTCTTCCTTGGGTTGCTCTGAGAAGTGAATGAGGCATTTGGTGTGGAAAGCTCAGTGTCTGTGCTGCAGTAAGGCTGCATCGTGGAGCTGGACTCCCGCCCCTCCCTTCAGAAGCCAAGCCCAGAGCAGGGTCTGAGCACAGAGACCCTGCTCGGTGCCTCCCTGTCCCGTCCTACACCACGGCCTCAGCCAGGCCCAGGCTGACAGAGGACGCCTGGACCCTTCGTGGTGTGTATGCCTTCAAACTGCTGCTCTTTAGGATTTGTTCACTGTGTATTTACAGGAGGATCTGTGGGCTCTGCAGGGGAAGGCTGGAAAGAGGGCCAGCAGTGGCTGTGCCTGGTCTCCCCACCTGCTCTTCTGCTCTGGCCCTAAAGGTGAATCAGAGCATTTCCAGCTGCCACAGGCCTCCCAGGGGAGGAGTCCTGGGGCTGCCCATCTCTCCATCTCTGTCTCACCAGGGATGCCTTAGCACCCAGCAGAGGTTAGTGCCCAGGCCACTGCCTGCCATGCCCATCACTCTTAGTGCCCAGGCCCCTGCCTCCACCATCCTCAGAGGACCTGGTCTGCATGTTCTCCCATCTGATCACCTGTTTCTGGACAACCTTCAGTGTGGAGGAGTAGTTACAACACAGCCTCGGAAACCAGACTTCCTCCTGAAATCCTGACTTCACCATTTAATATAGCTGGGAAACTACATAATGTGCCCCTTACTGTCTGTGCCTTGGTTTCCTCATCATTGAAATGGGGATAACAACCGAGAGAGCCTCACAGGGCTGTTGGGAAGATTAAATGGGTGAAGACAGGTCAAGTGCTTAGAGCAGGGCCTGGTGAGCAGAGGAAGGGCCCATTCACAAGGGCCAGTGCTATTTTCAGGGGAATTCAGGGGGGCCCAGAGCCCAGCGCACGGCTGGACTGCTAGCAGGAGGACTGGGACTGTCACCTGCATCAGTCCAGATGCTGCTCCGGGGACAGTTTTCTGCAGTCTTGTCACTTTGTTGACACTCATCTGTCAGCTAACCCCCCGAGTCCTCTCCTGCAAACCACATCCTGTGAGAAGTGGCCTCTTGTTGAACCAAGCCTCAGTTTTCACTTCTGTGTAAGAAGGGAGTTGGACTAGATGTCCCCAAGTTCTGCTGGGAGCTGTGGCAGGAAGATGAAGCAGGTGCCCCTTCCCTGGGGGGCCTCCAAGCCAGGGCATGACCACAGGGCCCGCCATCAGGGCCTGAAGGCAGGCAGGATGCACAGCACACGGGAGGTGTTCACAAGGTAGGTCATGTGGTGGGGAAAATACCCAGCTTCTAGAATAAGGCAGACCTGGGTGTGAGTCCTGGCTCAGTTTCTTATTAGCCCTTTGTGAGCAAGTGGCTTAGCGTCTCTGAGCCTCTCTTTTCCCATCTGTGAAATGGGGATAAGAGCCTTAGAGGTCTGGGTCAGTGAGGTGCAAAGTGCTGAGTATGGCTGGGAGAAGTCAGCCTTGCCCTCCCCTGTGTTCTTCAACCACCCTGTGGCTGCAGAGAAGTCAGGACCTCAAGGGGCCTGCCTGAGTTCATGCCTCCTCCCCCAAATCAGGCTGCAGGTGGCTTCCAGGGTGCCCTTGCCAGGGAGAGTCTTATCTCAGGAGTAGATAAAAATTCTCAGGCAGGCTGGTTCCAGGTGAACTCAGGGACACAGAGCAGTGGGTCCAGCCCAGAGCTGGCCTGGTGTAGCTGCTGTATACACTATCCTTAGGGCTGGGCAGCTGGCGTGGCTCATGGGGCAGCCCTGGGCCCACATTGGCCTCTGATCCCCGGAATGGGCCATGCCCTCCAGAGCTCAGCTGGCCCCCCTGAGGTTGTGTGGGCCAGATAAGGGAAGTGTGGGGCCAGGCAGGCCTGGGCCAGGCTGTGCATGGAGGGGCCGGGTGAGTGTGCATCATCTTGACTCTTCACACTGTTTTTCCTCTCCGTGTTTGTTCCATGCTCCAACAGGAGCAACTCTAGGGCAGTGGAGAGAGCCCTGTGCTGGGATGCCTGGATTCTGGTACCTATTTTACCCTTGATTTGCTGTGTGTCTTGGAGCCAGTTAGCAACATCTCTGGGCCACTGTCGGCCTGTGAGGATGTCTGTGCTCCAGGGCTCAGGTCTCTCCAGTGAACACTAGCAGTTCTGCCTGGAGATCTTTTCCAACATCTCCCCTCGCCACCCTTAGACCCCACCTGAGAAGGTGGCAGATTAGATCCTGCTGTTGGCTGATGATGGTAGGAGCTGAGTCCACCTCTCAGACCAGGGCTTCCAAGGGCACACTGAGTTCAAGTTCAGCTGGGTAGGGTAGTACCTTCCTCCTCAGACGAGGGATTTCAAGAGCCCAGAGCCTAGATCTTCTCTTCCTACCCACCCAGCTAATTTTACCCAACTAATGGTCAGTCACATTTGTTGAGTGCCTTCTTTGAGGAGACCCTTTTCCACACAGTCTGCTTTAATCCCTCATTTTACAGGGAGAACCCGGGGTGCAGAAAGGTGGGATGACTGACCTGTCAGTGGGGAGTGGTGAGGGAGGCTGATTCCATACTCCCACCCATGGCACCCCTCACCCCCCAGGCCCATGCCCTCTAGGTCCTTGGTGGGGTGGAGTGCAGAAGAGTAAGGTGGTCACAGACAAGGCCATCTTCTAGCCTGGGAGGGTCCCTGTGGTGACTCAGGGGAACCCCGCTCCCAGGGCTGCTGCTTTCACCAAAGGGCCCTGCCACAGGCCGTAAGGGTTAGCGGGGGGTCCTGGGATTGCCAAGTCCTCTTCATGGCAGAATGTGGGCCAAGGAACACAGGAGGCCAGGGGCTCAGGAGCTCTGAGGAGTTCTGGGCTGCGGCCAGTTCTGAAAGTCCCTGTGAACTGCAGTGTTTGGTTTCATGGAGGAATCGAGACTTATTTCTTGTTGGCTTTGGGCACATAATAGTTTAACGTTACAAAGCACTTTTATGTCCTTGATGTCACCAAACACAGCAACCTGTGAGAAGGCAGCGTGGAACTTGTTTGGGAAAGCAGGGGAGGGTGAGCTCCGAAATCAGGACAAACCGGGGCTTAAATTCTGACTCCCACCAACTCTCTGACCTCAGGCAAGTGAGTAACCAGCAAACCTCAGTTTACTCATCTGTGAAAAGGACAATAATATCCCACAAAAAGTAGTTCGCAGCACCCACGGTTCAGTGCTTGGTGCAGTAAAGTCGTTTTCACGACTTTTATGATCAGCCCAACTTGAGAGACGGGAAGATGAAGGCTCAGAGAAGACAGTGACTTCCCGAGGTCACATGGCAATTTAAATGTTCCTCCCAACTTCCTGTCTAGAGATTTTTCTCTACAACACCTCCTCTCTGCCCTCAAGTGATCCAACACCTCATTTATCAGAATCTTCCCTGGGTAATGCCGTCTGACATGTCCTAGTAGCCCCAGTCCCTAACAGCATTTGCCTGGCACACAGTAGGTGCTTCTAAAGTGCTTGTCCTGTGCACGAATATGTTGATGAGTTGGTAGGTTCGTCTCATGGTCCTAAGATTCCTTCTGCTTCTTAAGCCGTTGTGTAAAAGATGGATCACTTCCTTTCTCTGCCTCTGCCGTGGTTACCCTCTCAAGGATGGGCCTGGAGCACTGCCTATTTGCTGGGAATGCCGAGCCTCTCACTCTCTAGGGCCCTCGGCTTGAATGTCTGGCTTCCGTGGCTTCTGGCTCCTCCCACAGAGTGGTGCCGCCAGCAGCCTGGCACCTCTTTCTTCTCCCCTCCTGCCTCTGGGGGTGTGTGGGTGTGTATTTCCCAGTCCTCCCTAATTTGCTGCTTCTACCATTTGGGGACTGAGAAATGGGACAATTGAGATTATTAGCACTGGTTAATTAATTAATTAATCCATTCGTATCTACTCAACTAGCCATTGGTGAGCCTGGGCCTGGCTGGGGATTTATCATTCATTCATTAATCAGGCAGCCCTGATTGAACACCTGCAGCAGGTTGTGTCAATCAAGACAGGACTGCAGCCCCCCTGGCAGCGCATGCTGCAAAGTAATGATGGACACAGCAAATGCTGGTACAGCAATTTATAGTTTATAATCTGCTTCTGCTTGCGTTACCACACTGAATATTCACAACAGCCCTGAGAATGGCATTATCCCCATTTTGCAGACAAGAAAAGCATAGCTCAGCAGAATGAGGTCTCCTGCCCAATGACTTGCAGTGAACAGCAGAATTACCATTGGTGCTCAGGTCTGCAGCCTGGCCTTTTACTTTCTCTGCTCCATGCTCCACATGCAAGCTGTCTGATGCCTCATTCATTTCCTTTGTCACTAAAGATTGTCTGGTGGCTTGGGTTGGACCTACTACCTCCATAGAACAGTCTGTGCGAGGCAGTGTGGCTTCAGCAGGGTGCCAGCCTGCAAACCCCCTAGTGCACAGATCTTGTCCCAAAGTGGACCTGGGGTACACCGTCTAGTCCACACTTCTCAAACCGTGCTCTGAGGATCCCTAGTTCCATGGGATGGTAGTGGATTCTGAGACATGTGTACATGCAAATTTGGGAAATGCCAGATCACATGAGAACAGAGGCTTTAATGTGTTAATATGAATTAGGGGTCCCCAACAGGTGGCACGGTAGGCAGCCAGGCTTTTTTGAATATGAAACTCCTCTTTCACAGAGCAGGGCCTGGGACTAATAGTCTAAAAGAGAGCACTTTGGGAAAAGATGGTCTGTCAAACCCTCACCCTCCCAAGCCTGGGACCAGAGCTTGTTTCTTGACCCAAGGCGGTTTACATTTTGAGAGAGAATCACGAGGAGCCATTTTTTAGCCCCAGGAAAGAATTGGTAATAGTGGTGGGATTTCAGGCAGCCTGAGGAAGCCTGGGGAAGCGGAAGGTGGAGATATTTTTATTCTTCATCTGCCAAACGAATATTTCTCAGGCACCCACTGTGCGCCAGGCTCCAGAGCCAGCGCCTTGGAAATGCCAAGATGCGTCTCAGAGCCTCCCATTTCATTTGCCCCTGCCCCCTAATGGTTTTTTTTAAAGAAATCCAGACGCAAGCCTTACAAGGAATACGTGATATTTTAAGTGTTCTAGGCCTCCCTGGTGGGTGGGTGGGTGACACATTTCCTCAACTCAAGGGAGCTTTCCTGAGCCCCTCCTTAGGACCGGGTCCTAAGGGATGTCACAGCCGAGGGGAGCAAAGGAGAGTTCCAGAAACAATTATCTCGAGCA